>JAVYIG010000151.1:0-82500 GCA_035222895.1 Strongylocentrotus droebachiensis
TGCCCCTCTCTCTCTCTCTCTGATTACTACTCCCTTACTACCTAATATACTAGGAAATGGTGTATTCAAATCCCATTAAAACTGAAGATCAAATTATATTGACATGTCACTGTGATTTTAGAGGTAGTCATAAAGATGATAGGTAGAGAGGAGGTGATCGAGAGGATATATAGATAGGGGGAGGGGGTTGAGAGGAAGATGAGGATAGAACTAGAGAGGGGGCGATAGAATGGGGTCACACATAAAATTGGTACTCGAGCAGGAATAGGTTATTATTAATAGATATTTATTGTCGTCATAATTTCTCTCTATAACCATGATAACGCCCTTCTCAATTTTTATGAGATAATTTCTTAAAGTTATACAGACATGAATAATCCATTCTACTGCAAAAGAATTTCATTTACTAGTAATCGAAACGTTGCTAAGACTTTGATGAATCCTAATTAATCATATTTTATCAATCTAAATTTACTTATTATGCATTTTCCCACTTCTGTAAAATTTAATTTGCAATGTACACTTCTATATAGTGAGAATTTTCGGTAAACTTTGCCCCCCCCCCCCCAAAAAAAAAGTTCGAGTCCCTCCCCTTTTCGAAACTGTGTGGCGACGCCCCCAAACAATATTCTCGACCACAAAGTGTTTTGAAAATAACTTAGGATGTATTGTAAATTTTCATTCCACGTCCTCCTGAAATGGCTTCAAAGCGACGAAAATAACTCAACCTGCTCATTCATCTTTTTTTGTATTTGTACTATAAACTCAATCGTATATACTTCCCTTCTATATTTTACTCTATTTATTAGGTCTACATTCACCAAAAAGTATTAATATTTTTGTTTTCTGCTTGTTTTCCACAAAGGCTTCCGAAAGATATTTGTTATTTTTCCACAGGATTAATCTCAATTCATTACCCCAAACTCTCACACAAACTCATATTAGGCCTACTCATTCTTCATATTCCTCATAATATTTCTTCAACAACTTTTCTCTAAATGCATGATATGCTCTTTCACAAAAATGCTAGATGAATACACATGTTAATTAGTCTATGAATGACGTTTCTAGATCAGTGTACTGTGACTATATAATACCGGTAATAATGTTGTAAGATTAACAAATGACCCTTTCCAAAACCATACAATTATGTCCTTAATCTGAAGCTGCTATTATATAGTTTATAGTTTGCTACCAATACAAAAGCAGACAGTCGCCGATGTCGGTTACAGAAAGCGTAGATAATACCATGGCATGCGACATTGTCGACGCAACGTTATAAGAAAGAAACCATTACATTCTGTTTATGAACGTCTTCCATCGTCTTTGTTACGCTTCTCAGGGCAAAAAGATTCCTTGCCTATAATGATTGCTTGGGCGATCATGATATTTATGATGATAACGAACAGATTCATACTTAGCTCTCTGTATGGAGAGTCAGCCTCTTCGTGCAAAGTGTTTTGTGACAAAATAATATAACTCCTGAAATGGGAAGGGCTCGATGCTATTACTCAATCATACCAACGAGACCGACCCTAGACCGTCGAAAGACCAAACATAAACTTTCGTTATTCTAAACGGCCGAGAATCGGTCTCTTCAGAGTTGGTGCTGAGATGTATCAGGTCAGAGTTCATTACAATACGAAATAAAGCAATATTGACCCTAGATATATAGCTGCATATAAAATATTTCCACCAACTTGAAGGCGTCCATGTTGCATTCACATCAGAAACATTTTCGATGGACTATACTCGGTCCACATTCTCTGTATTCTCTTTTCGTGATCAACATTGTTTCAAAGGTACTCAACAAAGAGGGGACCAAACCACCGATGTTCGTTCACCACGGCGTCCGTCGTGACTTTACGTCAGAGACATTTTCGATGGACTATACTCGCTCCGCATTCACTGTATTCTTCTTTCGTGATCCACATTGTTTCAAAGGTTTTTAGCGAAGACAGAACCGAGCCCCCGACCCAAACCGAGTTCTTCCGATCCGCAGTCTCCACTATCTTCACCCTCAAATCGGTTGGCGAAAGCCGCTGCATCTCTTTGCCGAGTCGCTGCCCCATGCCTGCAAACATGGTGCTGCCGCCCGACATGACGATATTCTCGTACAGTTTTCGCCTGATATCTATTTCGCACGCGGCCACGCTGCCGTAGAGGTAGTGCTGGATGCCGACTTTCTCCATCCCGACGAGGTCGGGTCGGAAGAGAGCCTCCGGACAACGGAACCGCTCGTCGCCGATGGTGATGTTCTCGCCGTCGGGGAGTTCGTAGTGAGCCTGCTGAGTAGGGTCACGCTGTGACCGCTCCATCTCGCTGTCGAAGTCGACGGCGACGTAGCACAGCCGTTCCTTGACCTCGCGGACGATCTCGAGTTCAGCTAGGAAAGAGAAACAGATTGAATAGTTAATCGTTTATCTTAAAGAGTTGGATAAAATCAATCATCATAGTCATTCTCTACAAAAAAAAATGAAAAGGTAAGCTGAATTTTTGCTTCCTGGAAAAGCTGTTTGGTCTTTCTCAAATTTCGCCCCACCCATGGACGTACTGTCCCTAATGACAACCTCGTCGGCTTTCCAAAAGACGGGCATGAGAGCTGTGAATTGCCAAAAGCAGTAACGCAGGCAGCCGCCGTTCTTTGATAATTAAGCCCTCAGATGGTGAAATCTCTAGAATCCCATGTGGTTTTTGGTTGTCCTTACCTGAAGTGGTCAAGAAGTACCCCCTCTCCGTCAAAATCTTGGCCAGGTAATGTGACAGGTCCCTTCCCGCCAGTTCGAACCTGCCTACACCGTGCGGCATACAGTAACCTTCGTATACCGGTACCGTGTGCGTGACACCGTCACCCGAATCAAAGACCACACCCGTGGTCCTCCCGGATGCGTAGAGAGACAGCACGGCCTGGATGCTGACGTAGAAGGCAGGAACGTTGAACTTCTCGAATAATGTCTGCAGGTGACGAATATGGACATAGTGAAGTTACTAATAAAATCATAGAGACCCATAATTTTAAATGCTAAATTTATAGCGTGTTTGTGCATTTTCTTTCTACTTTTATACATTCGATCTGTTGGTATTGAGCCAAATTGTAGCATAAATGCTTGCGTTACAAAAGGAAACATTCCAATAAAAGAGACATTCATTGACAGCAGGCAGTCGCGGATCAAATTAGGTATGAAAATGTAGAGGAGGCACTCATGTAAGGCACGGGCGTTGTCCCCAAAGTAAGCTGGGCGTGCCGTACGTGTGCCTCTATCTTGCCACCAATCTGGATCTGATCTGACGAGATCCTATATCTTGTCAACTCAACCTATCTGTAAAGTGGAATTATGCTAGACTGTGATAACAATGTCATCTTTTTCGTTGCACTGTGAACTTTCTAAGAAGTTGTGCGGTGACATATTCAGACACTGATAAAGATGGAGAGGTTAATTGAATATATAACTGGACTGGTATAGATCCCATGCAAGTTTGGTTATTCATTTCATGACCCTTCAGACTGCTTCACCCTATACTGGATACGACATTGATAGTATTAAACCCACGTATGAACGTCATGTAATCCTACAGCAATTGCTTTGCCAAGAGTGAAGCCCCACCAAAGGTATTTCATGTCAAAACCACTCGTCATCTCGATCTGACATTGAAGTTCAAGATGATTGACCTTTGACCTCACCTGCAGCATGATCTCCCTGTTGGCCTTGGGGTTAAGCGGTGCCTCGGTCATCATGACTGGATGATCCTCGGGCACGGCCCTGAGGTCATTGTAGTACATGTGGGACCAGATCTTCTCCATGTCGTCCCAGTGGACGATGATGCCGTGCTCGATCGGGTAGCGGAGCGAGAGGATGCCGCGCATGTTCTGCGCTTCGCCGCCGATGTACGACGACTTCAGTGCGGTCCCCGTCATCACGTTCTGGGATCGTTAAGGAGATAGGGGAGAGAAGGATATAGGGGAGAGAAGGATATAGGGGAGAGAAGGATATAGGGGAGAGAAGGAGATAGGGGAGAGAAGGAGATAGGGGAGAGAAGGAGATAGGGGAGAGAAGGAGAGAGAGAGAGAGAGAGAGAGAGAGAGAGAGGGAGAGAGAGGGAGAGGGAGAGAGAGAGAGAGAGAGAGAGAGAGAATAATTAATAAGATCAGACAGGGTAGTACACGTGACGTCACTATTCTTGTACGGAGCCTTTCTTCTCGCTGTTGGTGGATGAATAATATCTAGGGGCGTTGCTACATGTTCACACAAATCTGGTGCCATGAGTTTGTCGTCAGTTAAAAATAAAATATTTCTCACAATTAAATGACATTAAATGTTGATGAAAAAGCTTGCCAAAAATATTTTTAAATGAAATGAAATGTTGATAGTTATTTGATTGGGAGGGGGAGGGGGGCTACCGTGGTCCGCTTCCAGATAGAGCCCTTGGGTAAATGATTTATGTGTGTGTGTGTGTGTGTGTACTATTTTGCCGATGCTCTACCGATGCCGTATAAAGTGCAATGAACTGGTATCGACCAAAGCACAATAAGTATAAGCCATTGGATGGCTTTACCGCCATTAACAATTATAATGATATTGTATTCGAAATATTTCCTCTCTTCCCCAGAACGGTAGTACCCCCCCCCCCCCACCCCCACCCCCCTTAAGTTTAATAGCTGGTCAGTCAATTCATGATTTAAAAAAATGGAATCGTGTCGGTAAACTATGAGGAAAACTTTAATAATAATAAGCTATGCTTGTAAAGCGCATAACACATTATGAAATAACATCCCTATATTTTATGCACTTTGGAATGTATTACCCTAGCTTTAGCCCCGGCAGCCGTTAGGAGCGCACAGTGTATTTCAAGGAATACTCCTACCAGGCACGCATTTAACACATGGGTGGAGAGTGGCAAAAGTAGATACACGTCTTGCCAGTGGGGCGGAGAAGGAAGCAAGGGGTTCAAACAAATCTTACAACTGTGATGTGTGTCTCTGTTTGCAGATTCGAAACGACTTTCTGAAGCGAAATTTTAATTAAAAAAAACACGAAAGAACGAGGAAAAAAAAAAATAATACAAAAATCCGAATGATAAGAAGTTAGGCCTACCATAAGTCGTGGTCTTCCCACGATGGATTGGAAGGCAGCCCGTGGTTCATTATCACTGGCGAATCCCGCCTTGCATATCCCGGACCCGTTGTCGATGACGATGGCTTCTGCCTCTCCGAGGTTCATGACGATGTCCGAATGATGTAAACGACGTCGACTTCGAACTACTCTACATCAATGATGAACTCTGGAAGTAAATGAAGCATGTGAATAGATCGGGGTCAGACATGATTATAGATTAACCACCTGTTTACAGAGTATAGAACGCTCCAGGGACGGTGACTATATTTCCCATTTAAAGGTATAGACCGGTAGTGGAAAAAATTGTGGTTCAAGGGTTTTGGGTGCAAATATCCATTTAATGTTGTTTAAATATTGCATTCAAAGGTTTAGATGGCAATACTTCAACCTAAATTCGCAAAAAAGCAGAAATATATGCCCAAATGTTCAACGTTGAAGTGCATTCGAGATATCTATCCAGGCCTGATCGATATGTTAATTTACCATACATCAATAGGCGGTTTCCCGGCAAAATTGGTATCATCACGTTACTAGTAAAAACATATTCTTTCACATGATTGGTAATAAGAGCTTTCATCATTTTCTGAGAGGGGGGCGTTTCCATAATTGTACAAAACTTTAACAGTACATGTTGTACAATGAAACGTCGTTATAACAGACTATAGAACCAATGCCATGGCAATTACTTGTAATATTGAAATCCTGTTCGGGTGCTAAAAAGCAATTTATAATGGCAATAATGACGTCAGGCCTACGATTATGAGTATCGTTAGGATTCAAGAATTTGTCATTTAAATAACGATCGAGGTTCCATTTTAATAAGGGAGTTTACAGATACAATCTGCGCATGGGCAGATAAAGGTCATTTGTACCAAAATGTTAAAACCCACAGAGATGAATACTGGATATGCGCTCATGAAAGTTATGTAACATTATTCATTTATGCACCAACGATACATTCTATGATACGCAGGTGGAAGTATTCTTTTCAAGAGGGCAAACAAAAGGTATTCATGAAGCACATCTAGGACTTTGGCAGTTATTATTCTAATATGCTCAAAGTGGAACTTCTCCTGTGTAAAAGATATGTGGATATTTGGGGTCATTTGTACCATGTGCTATATCTGTAAACTCCCTTATTGTTACAAACTTACAATTGAAACATGTGTTAATACAATTATGATAGGTGACTGCAGGATCTGTGCCAAAATTCGAGACAACCTGTATACATAGTCCTGTTTTTGTCTTACTCCTGTTTAGCTATCCCTATATACAGGTTTTCTTCATAAATGCAACTTACATATATCAGTAATATAGACACATGCAAGCTGAGTTTCCAAGTAACAGATTTAGTCAGCCTATAATTCGTCCTTGTTTTCACGAAGTGACGGTAGTGAGGAAAATCGTAACGCAAAGTGAATGCAATTTTTTTTCACTACCGTCACTTCGTGAAAACAGCGACGAATTATAGTCAGACTGTCACAGACATCAGACAGTACATAGAAACGTGCCTCTGATAAGAGATTGGCCATTGTAACCAAATGCACGAACTGTATATTAGACATTACCTGTATACAGCTTAAATGACTATTGACAAACCATAAAGAAAAGGTGGGATCGACTCACCTATCTATATTGCATTCCTAAATGTATACAAAAACCATAACATCAACCAGATTCGAATACATACGAAGAATAGGTTACACAAATCGATTTCCTTCGCACACAGTGTCAATGTCAAAATATATACATGGGCCTCCTCAGCTCATCCCTGCTGTACTGTTTACAACCACTTGCAATATGTTTCTCGACCCATCTGTCAAACTTTTCAGACCACTTATATATTTACCCGTAGGCACTGTAGCAGAAGCAACGTTGAATAGTAATAATCAACAAGTCTACATCTGTGAAAACTTACTCAACTATATCCAGGAGAGAAGGTGCGCCTATTGTCACTTAGCCTAGCTATATCTTTTCACGCCGAATGCGTTGCTATTCTCTCTTTTTGGTCAAGCGTGCCAAAGGAGCTATCCCCAATGGGTCCTCCGCTAAACAGACAATTGCACTTATCTGTCGTACACTAGCTGCTCTCAGCGTGTGCTCCGTCTTTGAAGAAAAACCAAGAAGCGTGTCAGACGTTGTTTGATATGTTTAACAGATTTCAATGTCAGACATGGAAGGACAGATCGATGTCATAGACCTACACTGGTATGACAGAACACAAACCTTCTAGACATAGAAATGCTTATGAGAATGATTACACTCCTGCAATAACAGATATACAATTGTTAACAATAATTATACAAAATAATTACTCTAAACCAATGCTAGGGATGAAATGCGTTGTTCGCAAATACCACTCCTTCCTAATTCATGGAAAATGATTAAATGCAAAGATGAAGTGCTGAATAAACAAATTAAAGCAAAGGTATGTGAATTGTATAGCACTTGACCTTAGCCTAGGTACAATGTATATACCAGAGAGAATAATCAAATAGTTTCATTTGCAATAAAACTATAGCAACGCCCACACTAACTTATACAATATGAACACTCGAGATTCTCAATGACCGAAGAACCACAAACCGAATCGATTGTTTCTACAAAATTAATGAATGAAACCGTGTCGGTTGCCGGTTGAAAATTAATACCTTAATTTGCACAGAAAATTTTATATCAAATACGCCTAATAATGATATCGTAAATGTTCTCTCAAAATCACTCTGCCGAGGAAAATGGGTGACGAAAAGTGTGGCAGTGGTGTCGTAGTTTGAAAGGTGTTCTGTTATATATTGTTGCAAAATAAAATGTAACCCAGTTATCTCTTACTTCCACATCCATTTTCTCTCTCTCTCTCTCTCTCTCTCTCTCTGCCATCCGGCCTCTCTTATAGAAATAGAGCCTTTCAAATATAAAAAACTATTTGAACTGTACCTATAGGCCTGGATTTTAACCAAAGATCAATCAGTTAAGTTTGCTTTTAGGATCTGTTTCATTGCGTATAACACCTTGCTCTCGATGTAATCAACATCATAGTATTTCGAGTGTTTACAGGTATAACCTGGAAAAGAACTCATTGGAAAGTACTGAACTATATCATGGCGGATCCAGGGGGTGCACACGGGGCACATCTCCATGCACCCCCTCACTAATTGTTACAATCTGTGCACGCCCATAAATAAATTTGTCCCCTAGCTGCCAAATTGAAGACCACCCCCATTATTTTTTCTTACCTTGTTACTTTTCAGATTTCTTTGATATTTGCATGGTGCCCCCTCCAAATCCCCGGGGCAAAGAAACCGAATACGCCACCGGGTTTCGCCATGTAGATTAATTTCAATACTTCAGACATAATGACAAAATTAATGGATTATTTATATTCTTTTCAACACTTCAACACATGTCCCATTTACCGTATTTAGACTGAAATATATCTGCTACATTGCAGGCCCAGAATAAATTTAAATTGCAATCCTTCATTTTCCCCTTAAATGGGAATCATGCATGCATGAAGTTATTTTGAGATTCAGGTTTTTCCCAGCTTTGCTCAGCCTCAGCACTCCCCTTTATTATCCTTTGCCTATTTCTATGTGATTCTTTTAATGTGGATTCGTTCTTTGCCTATTTGCCTGCATGTCTTATTCTTTTCACACCAAGGACACAGGGCCAGGGCACTTGATAGCTCAATCTTTCTCAACCTATATCTAGTCTGGTCTGATCATGAACGTACAACAAATTATGGTCTGATCTAGTCTGGTCAAGAAATATTTGATAAACAATATCATTACTCGAAACTGTCCGGCTTCATGCAGTGTTGGAGAATTGGGTATAGAGTCATTTTATAACTTAAAAGGGGGTGGGGGATGGGGGTGGGGCTAATCTCCCTATTCTTCAGAGAGATTATTCATTAGTGAAACTGAGAGAAAGAAAATCAAATACTTCAGTTTCATAGGAATTAGGCCCTCTTAATTATAGTTGTAAATGACGTTGGTCTTGAAAATCTTGTTGGTATATTCGTATAAATGTAATTCCCTTGAAGTTATCATTCATGCAAAGAAAATGATCCCCGTAATTTGTTTGTTTGTATCTTCTACCCCAACCTCCGAAATGAGAAAATTCGAGAGAGGGTTTGTGTTGCTGGAGGGGAGGGGCGGGGGGGGGGGGGGGGTCTGGACAATACTTGCTTGCAATATAGACCCGTTCCTAAAAGGGTTATGACAACTTCTACTTATTGATTTCTTCTTTTGTATATTCATATCGTTAAATCAATCAAAATATCTACTATGCAAAATATAATATAATATGCGACAAATTTTATTTTTCCTATACAGAATTACAGATCTAATACAATGGCACCAAGGCTGTCGTATCAAACCATTATAGGCCTACCACGATACTTAGTGTTACATCATCACTTTCTTGATATACAAAAGTATGACAAAATACTTCAATTCACCGAAGGCTGTGTTTCAATACGAGGTATTCGTACTATTTATGCAAACAAATCTCACATAATATTTTTACTGATCGCAAGAGTTGTTAGGCCTACGTTGGAGGTCGTGTCTATATAGTTTTGTTTACCGTTTATCTTTATTTTTCTATCATTTTCATCTTGTTCTTGTTCCCATTCTCTTTATATAGTCATTGCCATCATCGTCGTCGTTATGATCATCACCATCATCATCATCATCATTGTCATCGTCATCATCATCATCATCATCATCATTGTCATCGTCATCATCATCATCCTCATCATCATTATCATCATCATCATCATCATCATCATCATCATTGTCATTGTCATCATCATCATCATCATCATCATCATCGTCATCATCATCATCATCATCATCATTAGCGGTGTAGCATGAGTTCCCCATTGATCTAGGACACTGGGATGATAATCAGTCTTCTCCTCTTCCTCCTCATCCTTCTTCTTTTCTTCTTCTTCTTCATCTTCTAAAGTTATTTTTTCCTATTCATAATATCCATTTCATTTTCTTCTCCAAAATGTTGGACCAATCATATATCACTGATTTAAATGATCATTGAAATGGCAAATTACAAAGTAGGCCGCCTACTTCAGTTGAAATTTTCGCGCCAAACATACAGTCAGAAAACAGTAATAAATTTGGATATTTACATTGATAAGCATGTTTACTGACCAAGATAATGCTTTGTCGGTGCCACCGTCACCATGCGTAAAATGTATTTACTTTTGTACGGACTTTACCCAAGCGACAAATAATTAAAGTATTTAAATTACCACCTGCTACACTATAACACTTGTATGAACGTTATTTGACAATTCACAAAAGCAAAGAAAGAGTTACTAATAAATAAACTCTGTATCTTCTGCATTGCATCTCGTGCTTCTGACTCCAGTGTTCACTGGATCTCTTTTGTGTTCTATATGAAATTTATTTTATACTAAAGCAGTTATCTTTATTATTCATTTTATATTTGTTACTAGTTTCTGTAAAACATTTCACAATGATTTGTGATCTTTTTATATCGATAAAAGGAAATTTGGGAGAAAATGATATTTTTTCTTCATCGTTATCAAATGACATTTGACCCACTTAATCCAGTGTCATAACATATCTAATTAGCCTACCATAGCAACGCCTGGCCTCGCGTATATATTGTAATTTAATTTCATGATTGCTAACGTTCTATGCTCTTCACTACTGAGTGTCGGGGCTAATATCATTATCATATTAATACTGGATGATTATTAACATGTTTTGTATAGCCTTATTGTAGGTTTGCGAAGGTGTGTAGAACAGCAATTGATCACCCCAAAACTCCCATTTCTGTACGGTCATGGGTAAGTTACGAATGGTTCCTAAATTCTGTTTCATGCGGGAAACTTAGTAATAAAATCACATTAATCGTTTGCTGCGGGTCTAAAACATAGTCATTTAAAAAATCCATCTTTTAGACAGCACAAATCATTACATTAGGTTGAAACATATAAATTGCCATTTCAATAATATACACGTTGCATGTAAATCTAAAGTGCATCGGCTGGAAGATATCAATCGCATTTCTGTAGATTGTATACACGAATAATTTTCAGAGATTTGCCCGACCAAGCAACAGATAGACCCATTCTCTCCGAGTAACATAAATATTGTGTTCATTATAAACATGTAGGCTTATGTAATAACTTGTATTAAAGAAAGAACAGCATTTTCCATTATTAAGATTGTATTTGTTGTATGAATACCACGAAATTATATGGGAACTTTGAGTAATTAATATTAAAAGCAATTTATCATTAAGAATTTGTGATCACCGTGAAAAATAGGATAAAATATCAAACTTACCGCCAATACGGTCCCGACTCTCGACATTATATCCGTGTTATAATAGTATGCCTGCACCTGGCTTCATTGCAAATTCAAATAAGATACTTCAACAGCGATTCTCAATATCAAAGCGGTTTGTTTACACTTGTACACGATAGGGTGGTTCAACAAAACAGTGGCGTTGCGTGAATCCCTCAATAATTGAGGGGGTACAGGTTTTACTCGGGAAATTACATGCAAATTTACAAGGCCAGATTAGTAGGGGGGGGGGTGAAAGGTGGTCCAGGTGCCTTATTTTCTATACATTTCCCCATACTAATGTATATACCTTCTGCCTTCGTCTTCCTCTTTTTTATGTTTATTCTTTATTTTCTCCACTTGATATGGTGAAGGGTGAGGGGGGAGGGACTACACCCATGATCTTGTTTCTACGTCACTGCAACAAAGTATGAATATCAGATACGGTTGAAACGACTTCATCATTTTGGAACTATATAATGTCGCATGATCTGGTTTTTCTTGAATTTCGATTGTATCCTAATACATAAAACATGATCTGTGGTGGCACATATTTTTCAGTTCGCACTGGCTTTCGATAAATAACAAAGATAGCTCAAATGTTAACAAGTCATGTAAGACATGATAATGAGCTTGTTATAATGATATGTGTTACACCCCCATGGCGTGTAGGGATGGTTACTGTAAATAACTGGAAATAATCAAAGATGAGGAGAAACAAGTCAGTTGGTGTACTCAGTGCTCACTCAAAATGTAGAATGACACATTTATTATCTCCATAATAAATATCAACAAATAACAGAAATCATCATACAATAGCAATATTGTAAGAACAAACCTTCTAGAATTATAATGTTTTCCGTCTTCTTATCCTAATGGATACATAACCATAACAATTACTATCAAACGTCTTGTACATCACACTTATTAACAATTTCATCCTTAAGGATGTTCCTTTGAAGTTGCTAAATACTACCTGTGAATGTATTCTAAACGCTAACAAGTTACAATATACATACCAACCCGAGCACGAACCCGGATCATGTTTATATTAAAGATACCATGTTCATATAAACCATGACTTTTCCTTTAACTATCCTTATGTTCTCATGAACATACATACTAATAAAGAAGTCATACTATTATTATCAAACAGTATCCAAGTAAACTCCCTTAAATAATCAAGTATTATTTAATACAAGTTCCATTATACCATCCAGTAAAACCTATATGAAACAACATGAACCTTAAAATGTAGTTCAACAAACTACTAAACTGAATCTCAAAACTAGTAATGACACTTTTAATCATCACATCAAAATGACTATGTACTCTATAACAAACTAACTAATAGAAAGCCAAACAGACAGTTACTTACACTGTTCACAAGCTAACTGCGTATCATGCTTTATATCTTAATGCATTATAATTCACTTGTTCAATAACCTACTAAACTACTAAATACTATGGATGGAATACCAGTAAAATGTATTACTTTAGCATGAATACATAAAATATATATACATGTATACATACTAATATCAAAATACATAGATAGAAATGATATTGTCTTACCTGGAAATAATCAAAGATGAGGAGAAACAAGTCAGTTGGTGTACTCAGTGCTCACTCAAAATGTAGAAATCCCGTGAAAATGGCTCAAGTTTAAAGGAAATCTTGCTGCCAAATCTGTTTAAAATTCCGTGGAGATCGAGGTTTTTTTTTCTTCGTTTGTTAATTAATTTACTTCTTCGCTTGTTCTTCTACACTTTGAACTTCTATACGAATTTTTGATCAGCCTGTTGATTAGCCTACATTCGGAGAGATTTTCGACTTGTCTAACAATAATAGATGAACTAGATTCAACACAATAATAGCCCAATAAACCATATCACTCACCTTATTTTGCAAAAAACAAACAGTTCAAAGGTATAGATTTGCAAGGAAAGACCACCAATGCTCGTTTTTTTTCAGTTGAAGTCGCATGCAGCCACCGCAATTTGGGATTCCCGTAAACGAAGACAATCATGTAAGCCGTTCTATTTACTGTATTTGAGAGACAGATAATACTAGACCGCAGATCACATAAATGATGAATACATTTGCAGACTACACTGCCTTTCCGCGGGCCTGAAAAACTTTCTTATTCCAACTTAAGCCTCGGTCACAAATGCCATTATGAACTGCTACGAACGCCGTACGAACGATTTACAGACAATGGAAATTCGGGAAGACAATGGAAAAACAGGAAGATTCGTACGAAATTATCGTTCGTATGAACCTTTGTGACCGTAGCATAAGCAAAGAGTGGAAAATAAACTAGCAAACATCGTTTGTGTATCCCCGATTTTTTTGAAGAAAGGCGGAGTTTGATTTAGGTCCCGAGATTTAGGTTTCGTATATTGAACCGGTTCTTTTGTCATGTTTAGGGATGGCATATACGGAGACAATAAAACTCTTCGTAGCTCGCTCAACCCGAACACAAAATGAGGGATTTACTTTCTTTCTTTTTTATGAAGGATTTCTCTAAGTGTATTTCAGCAAATGCGTAAGGTCGTAAAGATACGATTACATGGGAAGGGCTAGCATTATAATGCAAATGGAAACTAATCAAAACGGGTTGTCAAACTCTCGAATTTTAAGCGAGACTGCACTACTTTTAGCTATAGGCCTACGTGCGCCCTATTATGGTCAATAATGCCTAGCGGTACCCGTTGGTCCCCCATGGTCCCCTTTTTCTTATGTTAATTGAGAGCTGATTTGATGAGATAACCCCCTGCCAGTGACCACGCAGGGAGGTCTAATCCCTCCTGGCCAAACTAGTGCAGATAGGCTCTTTCTCTTTTGTTCATTCCTGAGGCGTATCCATCAGGATGGAGTCGGCGTACGCTCACTTTACCCCCCCCCCCCCTCACCCTTAATACATAGGAAAGAGAAAATATAAATTGCAAGGGGTCTTCAGACAGGGGCATGTCATGGATCATGCACCTTCTTCTCTTGTCTGGGGAGGATTCCAGCCCCCCTCCCCGCTTCACCAATTTCTGACTACGCTACTGTTTCGACCAGGTACTAACAGGTGAGGGCGGGCATCCGAGCAGTGTCACAATTTTCCCTCGTTCCGTGTGCAGATGATAGCATTACATCATAGACAGTTATCACACTTTATTTCGGAGGGGGCGGGGTGGGTTCTATTGTGAAAGTAGAAACAGAAATCACTTGTATTTTTCAGTTTGTGGATATACAGTTTATCATGATTGTACTTTAAATAATTTAATCTTTATTGGTGCAAATTTTCGATTTTCTATATGTTGATAATATTCATTTTTTTGTGGCATTGCTTCCAGATTTTATGGAATTATATTTTTGTAGATCATGATTAACAACTTTTAATGCCTTTTTTTTCTCCAAACGTGACATCTGAGATGAGTCCAGGCGAATAAACCAGTTTTGTGATTCATTATTTAAAGTCATTGACATCGCGGACCAGGATGAAAGAATGCATTTCGATTACCGTCGGAATCTTATTTCGATATTTTCGGTACTAAAAGAAACCAAACTGGAATGCACTTCGAATGCCGTCGGAATCTTTAGATTGCCGCTCGAATGCAGTTGGAACGTCCCGACCTGGTGTAAAGTTTTATATCTCGCCTGGCATCATAACGATTGCAGGCATTTGTGACACAATTTATCAACAGGTCGTTGAAACATTGAAAACCCAAAACGAAAGCAAATCGTTGATCCCAAAAGAGTGAAATATCCGAGTATTCTTCTCTCTACATGTACATAACACAAACATTCTGAAGATGGTTGTTTTAAACCTTCAACCTGCTGGAAAGTTGTATTCCTATTAAAGGTAATACAAAGTTTTGGCAAATTTTGAAAATTGGGTGGATAGTGATTCTTTACAATTTTGATAAATTTGGATGCCCCTGCGGATGTATTATAAGCACCAACAATTTTAGCCCCTAAAATACTTCTGCTTTCGAGAAAAAAAGAATATAAACATTTACCGGTGCTCCCGGTAAATTTTAATAAATTTCAAATAGCGCCTACGGCCGTACAATGGTAGCTGCGACCAAATCTCAGAATATGTAGATGTGATGTATAATTTCCAAACGGGAATAGCTAATAGGTCGATTACAGTCAAGAAATATTGTTTTATAGCTCAATTAATATCTTGACCTTGAGAGGGAGCTATACAACATAAAGAGTTTATTGACAATTTCATAACTTTGGACTCAATTTCAACCACGACAACGATCACTGAATATTTTCGGATCGCATATATGCTTCCAATATGTTAATTTGAACCAAATTCATGACCCCATACCAAAACTTTGTATTACCTTTAATGTTATTAATGATAGCTATGATAAGACAGGTGTTATAATTATTATCTATACATTTTCATCAATGACATGGTGAAAATTAGCACCCCGCCTTTTTCATTAATGGCTCAGGTGCCTCTCCTTACCGTACTCATTTGTCACACTATTTACTTACTCACTCAAAGCAAAAACACTCGACAGTTCGGAATAATTTGCCAGCAAAGTAGTTTTTATTTCCGTCAGTAGGTTTCTCACTCCTTTCATGAAAAGGGATAAAAACATCCCTGTAAATCGTCGCCACTTAAAATAACGATAGAAAGAGGAAACAAAAAATAACATCTCGACAGTATCACAAAATACACATACAAAAATCTATGGACAGTAGGAAAAAAAGAGAGAAGACATGTAAAGGAAAAGATGAGGGAATAACCTTTTTACCGCAAATAGAAATGTTACTGGAAACCAACATGGATGACAATTACATGAAACGTCCAGAAGTGACAAGAAATCATTTCTGTGCTTCCAGAACTCTGCGATGGCGTTCACAAATCGCCGCAGAGACACTGTTAATAGATTTACTGAGATTACAAAAATACTGTAGCACATTCTACAATGTGTACACCGTTTCTTAAATAATAGTTCCTGTAATAGTAGAGGTGTAGTCAGTAGTCTGCACATTTTTCACCTCCCCCTCCCCCTCCCCCGACACTTGTGGATATTCTCTGAAAAAAATGTCCTCTGAGCAGCATAACCAAAATTGTTGCACTTGAACTTTAGGATATGAAATTCCTCTGGTATGGCTCTGATTAAAAAGGAATTTTACAATACTTTTGACACATCCAGCTAGAACCGTGGGGGGAAGCATGTTCATGAAAAACTACATTGATACTGCAATGTTCATACTTAAGTGTGGTGACTATGCCAAAACCTGTGGATTTACATAAAGTATCTACCACTTGCAGGTCATCAAAAGAGCAAAAGAAAAAAATTATGTTCCAGAAATATCAGAATTTGGAGATAACTAGGGCAAATGCGCTCTCTGAATAGTGTACTTGGTTATCACTGATAAGTCAACTCTAATGTAACCAAAATTGCTTTTCAATGCTGCATAATTATATACCGGTACTCATTGAAATGATAGGCAATTGTATATAAATGTATCATTTTGAGCTCATTTCAGCATATGCCAGAAAAATAAATGTATTGAGCCTTGATTTGTATGGCTTCTATGATATGGCTGATGAAAGTATTTGTTTTTACCTAACTTGAATAAATCTGCAATTGGTAGATACTCCATTTCTAAACAATTTCAGTCATATTTAAAAAAAAACATGCTTGGTAAAAATTTGATGGGTTGGTTGCATAATTTGTGTATGAACAAAACATAAACATAGTGCAATATGCAGAAGGCATTTCCTTTTATAAAAATTAGGAAAAAAAACAAACTTTTATCCCATTTGTTAAAGTTAATGCGTACAAATTGTAGACAAAATGAAACATATGAGATGCAATGCTATGTTAAGTACTTGACAGGGGTGTGCTTTTCCATGCTCTTTGCATGGTCGGTATGATGCAGTATGATGTAAATAAAACCTTTAATAGCATAATACCTGTGGTAAATTCTGCCAGTTTTTCTTTTCTGAATATAAATCATCATAAATATATATTCAGATTTAACACAGTTGGTACAACAGTATTTTTCATCCAGAAAGGCAAATATCAAAAGAACAAGATCGCAACTATTTTATAAAAAAGATCAATTTAAGGTAATTTCAATAGCCTCCTACACGTACATCACCTATAGAAATGTGCATGATAATGACATATTATGTAATCCCAACTTGATTTCTGTGGGATGCACAATATAGAGGCCCCGAAACCGACCTGGACACATACCATCAAGATCTGGAACCCCAAAGTTTCAAATTTTGTACATACACTGTAGGGCTCAAGCATACACAGACTCAAAAAAAAAAAATAGTGTGTACACACTTGAAGTCCTGCTAGGGATATTGAAATTGCCAGAGTTGATTTTTCGAAAATAGTTGTGATCGTGTTGAAGATATATTTGTAAATGCACAGACAACAAAAAGTTGGTAGAATACGTTACTCTGAGGTTCATGGTAATTATGAGGCACCAAAGGGTATACATGTAAGTTGGTTAGGATAAAAGATGTTCTCCAAAAGTCTGTACAAGATCAGTTTATACAAAGGAGAGAGCACTTTTTGGAGAAACACCAGATTGCACAGAGTTAGTTTTCGTCCTCACTATTCATTCAATCCAGTGCTTTTTAACTTGCATAGAACACTGAAGGTAGGTAGAAACTAATACAACCATTCTCAAATAAAGCATTTAAAATACAGCATGTTCAGAACAGCAATTGATATAGAGTTGAACTGTCAATCCATGTGATACCTTCTACATGCAAATATCCTGATTGATAAATTATTAATATGAAATTATACACTTAAAGCTTATGGCTGGAATCGGAAGAATCAGAGACAACTTGTGATGATTCAATTCACACTGGATTTTCAGTCTGAAATTGTAAAAAAAAAAAACGTCAGAAGGGTAGTTTACCAATTTTAATTATTACCTTAAAATCCAAAGTGCTAAGTGTATCTGGTTTAACTCCATCAATGATCACATTATACAGTATTTTTTTATAGTTTGATTACAATATTAATTGTACCGGCTAACTGTGTGTTGAGGAAATACTCGCTTGATATTTTCCTTACGATGAAATAAAATCTTACATTTGGCATGATTTGTTCAATTGAATACCTTGTACATTTCAAACAAATTGAAATTTCAGAACATCTTCTTCGTGATGAATAATAACAATAACAATAATAGTAATAATACATAACAATTTAAACATTCAATGAATATAAATAACATTCCATTGAATAATAAATTTTACTACTACATCAAATATTCCTTCTCTGTGCGAAGTTGCAACAACTGGAATTCCTTACCAGACTCAGCAGTTAGAGCAACAACTGTAAACCAGTTCAAATCCATCCTTGGGAAATATTGGTACAACCACCCCCTTAAGTACAGTCCATACCAGAGAGATACCATTACCTGGAGGGGCAAATAAGTTTATCTTTACGCTTCAACATCAAAGTAAACATCTTATTCATTTACTTTTAGCCTACTAGAATTATATTTCAAAAATATAATATTAACTGTTCTTTGCTAGGTTTATACTCCAGGAGGGAAAAAAGGAACTTTGGCAGATCACTTCTAACTACTAAGGTCTGTATTCTGATGTCAGGTTTAGTTAAATCCAGGTTTAAAGTTAAACTTAACTTCAGAATACAGGCCCGAGAGTTTGCATCATCATGTAATGAAACTAATACTTGGAAATTGAGTTTAATTAACCAAAGAAAGTAGAAGGTCAGGCTTGAAGGGTACACTAGCAAAATAGAGCTGTTAATATGAAATGAAAATTATATCTGTTCATCTCCACTTTAACAGAATGAATAGATATTAGAAAAGTAATACATGTGCTTCAGTTCAATAAAAGAAAACATATATTCCTTTCTGTTGTCTTGAATTTATTTAACTCCCTAGATGTTTGGCTATTGCATGGTTGAAGTGGATTTGTACGATAAAGATTTAGTACTCTATTTGTACCTTCCAAGGAATATTTCTATCAAGGATTCAATCATCTACCGGTACAGGAGTCCAGGTTCAGATTCCCTACAATACCTACTCTCTAACTCAAAAAAGCATGAGATGTAACAAGTCAGTTTCCAAACTTTCAAACCATTTGAAAGCCAACATTCTGGCAAGTACTCAACTCAAATACTGTTTGATTTATTCATGCTTCTTGTTTTCTTCTTCAAAAAGCACAAGACAATTACTGTAGAGAAAAAGTACAGAAAAGCATCCCATCTCCTATTCATCAAGTCACCTTGCATTAGTACTGTAAAATGTTGAAGACATGGAAGCAATGTAATGTCACTAGACTACAATCCATTCCATATCATATATTGAATAACTCAACAGGAGAGACAAAAAAAATGAGGACGGGAGAAATGAGACTCTAAACGATAAACATGTTTGGTACCTCAAAAATAATTGAACATCATCAGCCTCTCTTTAGAATCTATGTATGAACAGAGCCTAGCACACAGACGATTAGGAGGAACTGTGTTACACTTACACATCCATCACTAAATGATTGGAAAACAAAAATGGATGTCAATATCAATATAAAGTGTAGTCGACAGCAAAAAGAAAAAAATGCAGTGAAGTGCTTGATACAATAATCAAGGTTTGATTGCACATTTCGTTGATTGGCAATTTTCATCTTTACAGAGGACAATCTTAGAACAGATTTCCATTTTCTTAATTGGATGGTTAAGTGGATAGTGATTTAGACTTGAGATTTGATGATGGAAGATGTGATCTCACTGCACAGGTTTATCCTTGCTTATTCTTGGGCATATTTTCTTGAAGGTTTAGAACCTCTGCTCATGAAATGATTGCATTTTTCTGCTTCCCATTTATAGTTTATTTTAATGCTAATATCCAAGGGTTGGTAACCAAACAGATTAAAATCAACTAACCCTTATTGCAATTCCTGTTACCTTGGTTACAATCAAATGATATCGTCTTGCGCCTGAAAGGAGGGCTGTAAAATGAGATTTTCTCAAATATGTTGGGAAAGCCCCTCCTACAGTAATCCCATCTTGCAACCAACCAGGCAACCACACGTAGCTTTGGTGTGGAGGGAATAAGCGTTGCTTTTATATAAAATCTCATCATCTTTTACGATGACCTGAATGGATTTTCCTCAAGTTACAGCACTTGATGTTTTAGCCTGCTGTATCCATTCTACAGCAACCATAAGAATGGCTGCACCCCCCCCCTTGAGAATAAGATAAGTGATGACATGACCTGTGCCTTTCTGGTACTCGGTCTACCCTAACCAGGCAATGGCAATGAGAACACAACTCCATACATCAAGGTAACCCTTTCATTGCTCCTGCATTATATTTTCATCGAAGACCCATAAAGATACTGTAGTGTATACGTAATGTGAATTAATAATGTGTAAATACGTGTAATAAGACAAGCATATTGTATGGAATGGGTCAAGAACAGAAAACTCTGGTGCAGCATCGTAACAGTATAATATTGATTGCCTTTGTTATAAAACCCAACATGAAAACTGTGAAAACATACACCTTCTGCTAGATTTCTGCAGTCCCATCCATTGTATTTCAGTTTGAGTGAAGCTAAATTTTAGATAGCATTGAATTTCCGAGTCACACAATACCATCTGGCTGAAGAAAAGTCTGTAATCACGTCTGTGAAAATCCTAGAGATTGCAGATCAAGGGATGCATGTTTGTGTTTGAGTAGCGGGGAAGGTGTGGGGGGGGGGGGGGGGGTGCTCTGATGCCCCTTACCCCACTCGCACCATGTGCATGTTCAATTCCGCAGCTTGCTACAAACGTGATAATCCTTGGGCAAGAACGAGTTGTGACTAACAGCCATTTTAGATATATAGCAAAAGGCTGAACGACCTCATGATAATGATATGCTAATGTTCGGTTATGAATAATCTTTCATATTGTCGGCAAAATATGAATCACATATATTTCAACTTTGGTTAGAAAATAGAGAATCAACAGGAATCCAGAAATAACGGGTCTCTTTGCACAAAGTTCACGAGTGACAAAGTCAACATGAAAATGTCTAACACCACTTTTACACATGCATAATTTATAATATCAGTGAACATCAATAACAAATATTGTTCCCTCATAAAAACAATGAAACTGACAGACAGGAGTGAAAGAGAAGAAGAGTAAGAGAGATATGAATATTAGAAAGGAGTGGGCAACTTACATGAACCGGAAAGCATGACGTATACTGCATGGCTAAAAAGTTTTTAGAAAAAAAGTTCGTCTTTTTTATCATTTTTTTTGGTTGTCGTTTGTCATCTTCATATCCTTGTAAAATTATGCCAAGATAGATAAAACACATCTGGAATCGGTACACTCCAAGACATAGTCGTGTTTCTTCCTTTAGTTTCGTCTTCATTCACATACTGTACACATGACATAGAATAACACAATCACAAGTTGGTCGGGCCGGATCCTGGCCCGACTCCCGGAGAGAAGAAAAACGGATTTCAAGCGTAGTCAGCTTTTTTGCTACTGTCAGAATTTGAGAGTCATTTACTATCACGCGTTTCGCTGATCCCCGCCCGAACAGTGGCTTGAATAGACTGGACTGGAGAGGGTTCCAACGAGGGGCGGTGCAGCGAATCTCAGAGCTCTCGGTCTTCCAGGTATCTGTACTCGAACGTGAATCCTTCCTTTTTCCTCTGTCCCCACTTCTCGTAGTCAAAGTAGATGTATGTTCCCTGGGGTAAATGAAACGAGATGAAAAAAGGCAAAGATTCAAATCGGGCTCAGGTGTTTCCACATTGGAACAAATGACAATGAATTATGGTGTATAAGTAATAAATGTCTTATGGACATTGCCAATACTCCTCAAAAATAATGTATGTAATTCTAATGCTCATTTAGAAAAAGAAGAAGAAGAAAAAAAAATTACTCAGGAAGGACTGGTCTAAAAATTATTTAAAAAACAAAGAAAGAAAGAGGAGAAATCATATGAAGTTGATAAAGATAATGTTTAATTGCTCAAAGCTAATTAAAAAATATAATTAAGTCTATCTTCACTCCATTTCATCTTGATGTAGTTCTTAAGACTAATGCTTTAAGATCTTCACTACAAGGTTAGCGCACATTACATGAGAACAAATACGTGGGACAAAAATAAAAATGAAGTTGACAGGTGGTGAGATATATAGATTAGACTTACTTGCTCGTATTCCTCTGTGATTGTCTTGGGCTCTTCATGCCGTTGAAACCACATCATATACTTGGTGTGGAATCTCCATGATTGCCTTTTCAGAGCCTTTGCAGCCAGATATTGTGCCTTTGTTCCCTGGATACACATTGAAATATAAGAATTTAAATTCATGGTATAGCTTGATATGGTAAAATTACACTATTTACACAATATTTAAAGCAACTTACACATTCACTTCCCAGAAACATTTGAGTGAGTTGAAAGATCAATCCTGTAATTATTAAAGCATGTAATACAAAGGCGCAATGTATCTAGATTTTCAAACATAAACCTGTACTTCCAATGTGTGGATTTACAGTCAACTGGTATAATTTATCTTCACCACAGATGGCATTCCATACTTTTGATTTTCCAAGGGATTACCCAGAATTCACAGTGGCCAGGAATTTGATTCCAACAAGCAGGACAAACAAATACAGACAAATAAAAAGCATCTATTAAAGCACATAAAGCAAAATAAACTAGATGGAATTCGACTGCGCGCAGTCGAAAATGATGCCTCCGTCATAGAGCAATTTTACCAACCAAAACAGAAGAAATTTTTCAAATTCAAGTTCATTTGTAATCCATTAACAGGTTCTCAAAATATCGTGATTACAAGCTATTTTTGCATACATAATGAGCCATGACCTTTGACCTCATGACCCAAGAATCTACTCAGTTCATTGGCTCTGCAAGATACATACATGATCTAAGTTTGGCAGGAATCCATCAATCTGTTCTAATGATAATGCGATCACAAGCCATTTTTGCATACATAATGAGCCGCGTGACCTTTGACCTCATGACCCCAAAATCTAATCAGTTCATCGGCTCTGCAAGTAACATACATGACCAAAGTTTGGCAGGAATCCATCAATCTGTTCTTGAGATAACGTGATCACGAGCTGTTTTTGCATATATAATGAGCCCTGTGACCTTTGACCTTTGACCTCGTGACCCCAAACTCTAATCAGTTCATTGGCTCTGCAAGATAAATACATGACCAAAGTTTGGCAGGAATCCATCAATCTGTTCTTCAGATAACGCGATCACGAGCCGTTTATGCATACATAATGAGCCCTGTGACCTTTGACCTTTGACCTCGTGACCCCAAAATCTAATCAGTTCATCGGCTCTGCAAGATAAATACATGACTAAAGTTTGGCAGGAATCCATCAATCGGTTCTTCAGATAACGCGATCACGAGCTGTTTTTGCATACATAATGAGCCCTGTGACCTTTGACCTTTGACCTCGTGACTCCAAAATCTAATCAGTTCATCGGCTCTGCAAGATACATACATGACCAAAGTTTGGCAGGAATCCATCAATCGGTTCTTCAGATAACGCGATCACGAGAACGGGACGTACGGACGTACGTACGGACGGACGTACGTACGGACGGTACTACTCACGACAGTATGCTTGTGAGATTTTTGTCTTGTGTGTCTGAAAAAAGGGGTATCTTGTGTGTCTTTTCATTTTTTCCTTCTAAAGACTACTTGTGTGTCTTAATTCCCAACTTCTTGTGTGTTTGTCTAAAACTAAATGAAAATGCATCTTGTGTGTTTTTTAATACAATATGTGTTGAGACTGGTTTCTAAAATTAAAATTAAGGCTTGCATGCCCAAAAGACATTATTGTCTACCTCTATCCAAGTCAGGAAAATTAAGGCTTGTGTCCCGCAAAAACACATCATTTATCCGCCTAAGTCGTGAAAATTGAGGCTTGTGTGGCAGAAAAGACGATCAGCTACCCTGTCCAAGTCAAGAAAATTAAGGCTTGTGTGCCTAAAAAACTTGATGTCCAAAAAGTATACAACTATTTATTTCTGTGTCTTTGGACCTCACAACTGAACAGTGTGACTTCTGAATGACCAAAAAATTGATTTATCTTTTTTCCTCATTGAATAGAAACATCACACACTTATAATACAGGTAATGCAATAATATTCCAATGCTGTGGAGGAACCAATGAAAAGCCAAGGAGCTTGTCATAATGTATTGCATACAATGCTATATATCATTTTTTTTAAGTCAAGATAAAATTACTTCCATCTAAAAAGAATTAAAACTATTTATGTGACCATTGATCTCACTACGAACTGCTTGTGATAATTTAATCCTAAAAAGACTTGTTCCATGTGTCTTTAGAATTCACTACATGTCACCAAGTATTAAATGTATAAAAAAAACACCATATCACTATAAACCGCACACAACAACAGAAATGCAATTTAATAACACTTGAAGTAACAATTACAAGTAACACTTTTATCAACATTTTCCTTGTCTAATTCAAACATTACAAAATATGGATAACATGAGCAGCTGAAGTGAGCATGGGCTAAAGAGATGAGAGGAAAGATACAGCAAAATTTTACAAAAAACTATTACGGTATAACAATTTTCAGAATACTGCTCCAGATGCCTATAAATAACTGGTTGTCACTTAAACACTGTAAGTATATACACATTAACAAGTCACTTTTTATATTTGGTTGGAAGATACAGTCTGCTAATATCTATTGGCTGGCAAAGTTGCGAGTATATTCATCTACAATAAGCACTGGCTTTCTGTACATTGGATGAATTTAAACTTTGAAATTCATGAACTATGAGGAGATTCCAAATATCAAAATTCATTAAGATTTCCAAATTCCACATCAAAATTCACTTTAAATGCAGATATCCATTAAAATTCTCAAAATCATTTTGCCGATGGGTTTTCAAAGAGGAGTATTGACAAAACAAAATTATATCACCTAAACTTGACGACTGCTAATATCTATTGGCTGGCAAAGTTGCGAGTACACTGTACATTCATCGACAATAAGCACTTGGGTTTCTGTACATTGGATGAATTTAAACTTTGAAATTCATAAACTATGAGGAGATTCCAAATATCAAAATTCATTAAGATTTCCCAATTCCACATCAAAATTCACTTTAAATTCAGATATCCACTAAAATTCTCAAAATCACTTTGCCAATGGATTTTCAAAGAGGAGTATTGACAAAAAGAATATGTCACGTAACTATGAAGAATTTTTATTTCTTCAGAGGCAAAGTTGAGTATTTCATTATTTGCTAATGGAATACGTTTTACACATATCTGGAACTTTAAAGGTACTATGTCCCATTTGCAGGCCCCAAAAATGAAAAGGTTAAATTCCAACAGCATTTGAAAGACAATATTAATTTAGAACTTTCAGAAAAAAAAGGGGGCTTGAAAATGTCTTTAAGTGGGAAAATAACGACTATTAGTTGTTGAATCGACTAAAAGATGAAGTTGAGTTCTGGTTTTGCGATTGCATTGTGAAAGAAACGGTGTGGAATCGACCAGAAAAGGTTGATCATCTAGCATAAGAATTTGTGTGTATTGCAAGGTTCTGGAATCATCAAAATGATAAGAAATTTGGCCAAGTCTTGGTAAAGTTACAAACACTGTACACAGAAAGATGTATATGTGACTACACAACCAAGTGGCGTAAAAAGGCTATTCCCCCGAGTTTTACGATGTTACATGACATATTTAGAATATGAAGGCATTTGAAGAGCCATGCTTTTTAAGGGAACATGTCTTATCTGATGTTCTTCCACACTTGCATAATAGGAATGATAACGCTCACAAATTATTTTTTACCTCTTCCCAGAACTCAACCTTCTCTTTAAGAGTTATAGAGCCAGTAAGTAATAATCTGATTTCAGACCACTGTACTGCAGGGTCAATGTCGCTATTCATAAGGACCGCTATTCATACATGTAAGGTTCGCTATTCATAACGACCGCTATTCATAAGGTCCGCTTTTCATAATTGGAGAAAAGGGTCATTATTCATAAGGGTCATTATTCATAAGGACCGCTATTCATAATGAAAGAAGAGGGTCGGTATTCATAATATTAGAAGAGGGCCGCTATTCATAATACGAAATCGGGGTCGTTATTCATGAGGGTCCCTATTCATAATATTACAAAAGGGTCGGTATTCATAACACAGAAAGAGGGTCGCTAGCTATAATACGAAATGAGGGTCGCTATTCATAATAGGAAATGAGGGTCGCTATTCATAATGCAAAATGAGGGTCGCTATTCATAAGGGTCATTATTCATAATCGATGAAGAGGGTCGCTATTCATAATAGGAGTAGAGGGTTGCTAGTCGTAATACGAAATAAAGGTCGATATTCATAATACGAAATGAGGGTCGCTATTCATAATAGGAGAAGAGGGTCGCTATTCATAATAGGAGTAGAGGGTCGCTATTCATAATACGAAATCGGGGTCGTTATTCATGAGGGTCCCTATTCATAATATTACAAAAGGGTCGGTATCCATAACACAGAAAGAGGGTCGCTATTTATAATACAAAATGAGGGTTGCTATTCATAATACGAAATGAGTGTCGCTATTCATAATAAGAGTAGAGGGTTGCTAGTCGTAATATGAAATAAAGGTCGATATTCATAATACGAAATGAGGGTCGCTATTCATAATAGAAGTAGAGGGTCGCTATTCATAATACGAAATGAGGGTCGCTATTCATAAAAAGAAATGAGGGTCGTTATTCATAATAGGAGTAGAGGGTTGCTATTCTTAATACGAAATGAGGGTCGCTATTCATAATAGGAGAAGAGGGTCGCTATTCATAATAGGAGTAGAGGGTCGCTATTCATAATAGGAGTAGAGGGTCGTTATTCATAATAGGAAGAAGAGGGTCGCTATTCATAAGGGTCATTATTCATAAGGGTCATTATTCATAATCGATGAAGAGGGTCGCTATTCATAATAGGAGAAGAGGGTCGCTATTTATAATAGGAGTAGAGGGTCGCTATTCATAATAGAAGAAGAGGGTCGCTATTCATAATAGGAGTAGAGGATCGCTATTGTCCGATATCAACATTCCCCGTTTTTAAGTTATACATATTTTTGACATTTTCATCGGGGGGTGGGGGGGGGGGGGGTTGAAGCCTCTTGCCCGAAAAGGTAATTTTCTAGTTCACAATTCGGCTAGTGAGCGAAATGAGCGAGCAAAAATATGAGCATAATATGTATTTTGTGAAAGTGCTGATTTGTTGTATCATTCTCGACTCATATTTCTTGTTTGAATTGAGTTCCCCCTCCCCATCCTGCGCAAAGCGCGTAAGCTCTGACCTTTCATAATTTCATTAAATTATTAGAGAAAGAAGACGATTCATTGTACCATTCTCGACCCTTTTTCCTTGTCTGAATTTGGTACCCCCTCCCCCTCCGGCGCGAAGCGCGGAAGCTTTGACCTTTCATTGTTTAATGCAATTATTGGAGAAAGAATATGATTCGTTGTTCCATTCTCGACTCTTAATCCTTGTCTGAATTCAGTTTCCCCCCTCCCGCGCGAAACGTGGAAGCTTTGATGTTTCATTAAATTATTAGAGAAAGAAGAGGATTGGTTGTACCATTCTCGATTATTAATTCTTGTCTGAATTCAGTTCCCACCCCCCCCCCTCTCTTGCGCAAAGTGCGTAAGCTTTGACCTTTCATAGTTTAATGAAATTATTAGAGAAAGAAGACGATTCGTTGTTCCATTCTCGACTCTGGCTACGCGCCTGCTTTAAAGGGAAAATGAAACAATCATGATTGTGATAGCACACAATAATGTTAGTAGAAATAGTAAAGAACAAAAATTATTGCAACAACCATGGATAAATCACGGCCGGGAGCGTGGGCCGGGTGTCATATCATAGTTTTGTGTTATTGGGCGAGGGGGCGTAGCAACCAAGTGAGATATTGCAATGTTGAATGCTGACATTATGCACTCTAGGAAATCCCTAAGCCCAATTTGTACGTTCTTTCCGCTATATATCTTTCTAGCTATATTTCTAAATTTTCTGGCGGACGTGTCCTCCTATCGGGCCCAGGATCGCCGCCCCTGTCCATGATTACTACCAACATGAGCTCAAATACAAGCTCAAGCGAGTTTATATGAGCTGAGGCCAAATGAAGAGCAAAATAAGAGTTGTGAAGCGGCCCCCCTACCGTTAATTACAAAATTGACTTTACAGCGCAGGGGCTGTTTTAACGTTTAACTTTGATTCCGTGGCTCGAAAGTTACTGTCACTAAGCGCCATTTCCTTGTCTTTCCATCTTTCTCACCCGACTCTCCCCCCCCCCACTCAGTGTTATCTAGGGTACGTGTACGCATTTCCCTCTGTTTGAAAGCACCCCTCTATCTCCGGTGTGTAAAGTCAGTACGGGCCGGATTTTTGTGTATTACGGGCCAGACTTTCTGCCCTGCGCGTATCCCTGCGTGTATCTGACGCGAAGGCAATCTGAATGTAATCGAGAAGGCTCACTTGACTCCAACTTTAATTTATCTTTAATATAAGGAGTAAAGCATAATTTGTTGATTAACGTTCTATTAGATCTTCTTCAATGTTGTATAAAACAAATAATGAATGTTTTTCATTCGTTTAATAGTGCGAATATTTTCATTCGTTGAAAGATTAACATTAATTCTATTCAACTCATGAAAATATTTGTACTATTGAACTCATAACCATTCATTATTTGTATAATAATCCATGCCTGTCAAAGTCATGAAATTAATTAAAGGTATTACAAAGTTTTAGGAAATTTTGGAAAATGGGTGGATAGTGAATCTTTACAATTTTGATATATTTGGATGCCCCTGTGGATGTGGATGTATTAAAAGCACTAGTAATTTTAACCCTTAAAACACATCTGCTTTCAAGAAAAATTGAATGTTAAGATTTACCGGTGCTCCCGGTAAATTTTGATAAATTTCAAATAGCTCCTACGGCCGTACAATGGTAGATGCGACCATGAACATCTCAGAATATGTAGTTGTATATAATTTCCGAACGGGAATAGCTTATCAGTCGATTTTAGTCAAGAAACATTGTTTTATAGCTTAATTAATATCTTGACCTTGAGAGGGAGCTATACAACATAAAGTGTTTATTATTTACAATTTCATAACTTTCGAGTCGATTTCGACCGCGACAACAATCAGTGAATATTGTAGGATTGCATATGCTTCCAATATGTTCATTTGAACCAAATTCACGACCACATACCAAAACTTTGTATTACAATTTAAGGCTTGTGTAGCAGGATGATACCAAATCATCTACTGTATACCTGTCAAAGTCACAAAAAGTAAAGTTTGTGTGCAAAAAAAATACATCATAATCATCATCTACCCTAATTGTCCCAGTCAAGACAATTAAGGCTTGTGTGACAAAAAGACATTATTATCTACCCCTGTCCAAGTCAAGAAAATTAAGGCTTATGTGGCATAAAAAAACATTACATGTATTATATACCTCTGTCCAAGTCATGAAAATTAAGGCTTGTGTGTCAGAAAGATATTGTCATCTACCCCAGTCCAAGTCAAGAAAATTAAGGCGTGTGTGGCATAAAAACATTACTCGATTATATACCTGAACCACTGTCCAAGTCAAGAAAATTAGGGCTTGTGTGGCAGAAAGGCATTATTATCTACCCCAGTCCAAGTCAAGAAAATAATGGGCTTGTGTGGCAGAAAGACATTACATGTATTATATACCTCTGTCCAAGTCATGAAAATTAAGGCTTGTGTGGCAGAAAGACATTATTATCTACTCCAGTCCAAGTCAAGAAAATTAAGGCTTGTGTGGCAGAAAGACATTATTGTCTACCCCTGTCCAAGTCCAGAAAATTAGGGCTTGTGTGGCATAAACAAAAACATTACATGTATTATATACCTCTGTCCAAGTCATGAAAATTAAGGCTTGTGTGTCAGAAAGATATTGTCATCTACCCCAGTCCAAGTCAAGAAAATTAAGGCTTGTGTGGCAGAAAAACATTATTGTCTACCCCAGTCCAAGTCAAGAAATTTAAGGCTTGTGTGGCATAAAAACATTACTCGATTATATACCTGAACCACTGTCCAAGTCAAGAAAATTAGGGCTTGTGTGGCAGAAAGGCATTATTATCTACCCCAGTCCAAGTCAAGAAAATAATGGGCTTGTGTGGCAGAAAGACATTACATGTATTATATACCTCTGTCCAAGTCATGAAAATTAAGGCTTGTGTGGCAGAAAGACATTATTGTCTACCCCTGTCCAAGTCAAGAAAATTAGGGCTTGTGTGGCAGAAAGACATTATTGCCTACCCCTGTCCAAGTCAAGAAAATTAAGGCTTGTGTGACAGAAAGACATTATTATCTACCCCTGTCCAAGTCAAGAAAATTAAGGCTTGTGAGGCAGAAAGACATTATTGTCTACCCCTGTCCAAGTCCAGAAAATTAGGGCTTGTGTGGCATAAAAAAAACATTACATGTATTATATACCTCTGTCCAAGTCATGAAAATTAAGGCTTGTGTGTCAGAAAGATATTGTCATCTACCCCAGTCCAAGTCAAGAAAATTAAGGCTTGTGTGGCAGAAAAACATTATTGTCTACCCCAGTCCAAGTCAAGAAATTTAAGGCTTGTGTGGCATAAAAACATTACTCGATTATATACCTGAACCACTGTCCAAGTCAAGAAAATTAGGGCTTGTGTGGCAGAAAGGCATTATTATCTACCCCAGTCCAAGTCAAGAAAATAATGGGCTTGTGTGGCAGAAAGACATTACATGTATTATATACCTCTGTCCAAGTCATGAAAATTAAGGCTTGTGTGGCAGAAAGACATTATTGTCTACCCCTGTCCAAGTCAAGAAAATTAGGGCTTGTGTGGCAGAAAGACATTATTGTCTACCCCTGTCCAAGTCAAGAAAATTAAGGCTTGTGTGACAGAAAGACATTATTATATACCTCTGTTCAAGTCATGAAAATTAAGGATTGTGTGTCAGAAAGATATTGTCATCTACCCCAGTCCAAGTCAAGAAAATTAAGGCTTGTGTGGCAGAAAGACATTATTGTCTACCCCTGTCCAAGTCATGAAAATTAAGGCTTGTGTGGCAGAAAGACATTATTATCTACCCCTGTCCAAGTCATGAAAATTAAGGCTTGTGTGGCAGAAAGACATTATTGTCTACCCCTGTCCAAGTCAAGAAAATTAAGGCTTGTGTGGCATAAAAACATTACATGTATTATATACCTGTACCACTGTCCAAGTCAAGAAAATTAGGGCTTGTGTGGCAGAAAGACATTATTGTCTACCCCAGTCCAAGTCAAGAAAATTAAGGCTTGTGTTGCTAGAAAGATATTGTCATCTACCCCAGTCCAAGTCAAGAAAATTAAGGCTTGTTTGACAGAAAGACATTATTATCTACCCCTGTCCAAGTCAAGAAAATTAAGGCTTGTGTGGCAGAAAGACATTATTGTATACCCCTGTCCAAGTCCAGAAAATTAGGGCTTGTGTGGGATAAAAAAAACATTACATGTATTATATACCTCTGTCCAAGTCATGAAAATTAAGGCTTGTGTGTCAGAAGGTATTGTCATCTACCCCAGTCCAAGTCAAGAAAATTAAGGCTTGTGTGGCAGAAAAACATTATTGTCTACCCCAGTCCAAGTCAAGAAAATTAAGGCTTGTGTGGCATAAAAACATTACTCGATTATATACCTGAACCACTGTCCAAGTCAAGAAAATTAGGGCTTGTGTGGCAGAAGGGAATTATTATCTACCCCAGTCCAAGTCAAGAAAATAATGGGCTTGTGTGGCAGAAAGACATTACATGTATTATATACCTCTGTCCAAGTCATGAAAATTAAGGCTTGTGTGGCAGAAAGACATTATTATCTACTCCAGTCCAAGTCAAGAAAATTAAGGCTTGTGTGACAGAAAGACATTATTATCTACCCCTGTCCAAGTCCAGAAAATTAAGGATTGTGTGGCAGAAAGACATTATTGTCTACCCCTGTCCAAGTCCAGAAAATTAGGGCTTGTGTGGCATAAAAAAAACATTACATGTATTATATACCTGTACCACTGTCCAAGTCAAGAAAATTAGGGCTTGTGTGGCAGAAAGACATTATTGTCTACCCCAGTCCAAGTCAAGAAAATTAAGGCTTGTGTTGCTAGAAAGATATTGTCATCTACCCCAGTCCAAGTCAAGAAAATTAAGGCTTGTTTGACAGAAAGACATTATTATCTACCCCTGTCCATGTCAAGAAAATTAAGGCTTGTGTGGCAGAAAGACATTATTGTATACCCCTGTCCAAGTCCAGAAAATTAGGGCTTGTGTGGGATAAAAAAAACATTACATGTATTATATACCTCTGTCCAAGTCATGAAAATTAAGGCTTGTGTGTCAGAAAGATATTGTCATCTACCCCAGTCCAAGTCAAGAAAATTAAGGCTTGTGTGGCAGAAAAACATTATTGTCTACCCCAGTCCAAGTCAAGAAAATTAAGGCTTGTGTGGCATAAAAACATTACTCGATTATATACCTGAACCACTGTCCAAGTCAAGAAAATTAGGGCTTGTGTGGCAGAAGGGAATTATTATCTACCCCAGTCCAAGTCAAGAAAATTAAGGCTTGTGTGACAGAAAGACATTATTATATACCTCTGTTCAAGTCATGAAAATTAAGGATTGTGTGTCAGAAAGATATTGTCATCTACCCCAGTCCAAGTCAAGAAAATTAAGGCTTGTGTGGCAGAAAGACATTATTGTCTACCCCTGTCCAAGTCATGAAAATTAAGGCTTGTGTGGCAGAAAGACATTATTATCTACCCCTGTCCAAGTCATGAAAATTAAGGCTTGTGTGGCAGAAAGACATTATTGTCTACCTCTGTCCAAGTCAAGAAAATTAAGGCTTGTGTGGCATAAAAACATTACATGTATTATATACCTGTACCACTGTCCAAGTCAAGAAAATTAGGGCTTGTGTGGCAGAAAGACATTATTGTCTACCCCAGTCCAAGTCAAGAAAATTAAGGCTTGTGTTGCTAGAAAGATATTGTCATCTACCCCAGTCCAAGTCAAGAAAATTAAGGCTTGTTTGACAGAAAGACATTATTATCTACCCCTGTCCAAGTCAAGAAAATTAAGGCTTGTGTGGCAGAAAGACATTATTGTATACCCCTGTCCAAGTCCAGAAAATTAGGGCTTGTGTGGGATAAAAAAAACATTACATGTATTATATACCTCTGTCCAAGTCAAGAAAATTAAGGCTTGTGTGACAGAAAGACATTATTATCTACCCCTGTCCAAGTCCAGAAAATTAAGGCTTGTGTGGCAGAAAGACATTATTGTCTACCCCTGTCCAAGTCCAGAAAATTAGGGCTTGTGTGGCATAAAAAAAAAATTACATGTATTATATACCCTGTCCAAGTCATGAAAATTAAGGCTTGTGTGGCAGAAAAACATTATTAACTACTCCAGTCCAAGTCAAGAAAATTAAGGCTTGTGTGACAGAAAGACATTATTATCTACCCCTGTCCAAGTCCAGAAAATTAAGGCTTGTGTGGCAGAAAGACATTATTGTCTACCCCTGTCCAAGTCCAGAAAATTAGGGCTTGTGTGGCATAAAAAAAACATTACATGTATTATATACCTCTGTCCAAGTCATGAAAATTAAGGCTTGTGTGGCAGAAAGACATTATTAACTACTCCAGTCCAAGTCAAGAAAATTAAGGCTTGTGTGACAGAAAGACATTATTATCTACCCCTGTCCAAGTCCAGAAAATTAAGGCTTGTGTGGCAGAAAGACATTATTGTCTACCCTTGTCCAAGTCCAGAAATTTAGGGCTTGTGTGGCATAACAAAAACATTACATGTATTATATACCTCTGTCCAAGTCATGAAAATTAAGGCTTGTGTGGCAGAAAGACATTATTAACTACTCCAGTCCAAGTCAAGAAAATTAAGGCTTGTGTGGCAGAAAGACATTGTCTACCCCTGTCCAAGTCCAGAAAATTAGGGCTTGTGTGGCATAAAAAAAACATTACATGTATTATATACCTCTGTCCAAGTCATGAAAATTAAGGCTTGTGTGTCAGAAAGATATTGTCATCTACCCCAGTCCAAGTCAAGAAAATTAAGGCTTGTGTGGCAGAAAGACATTATTGTCTACCCCTGTCCAAGTCATGAAAATTAAGGCTTGTGTGGCAGATAGACATTATTATCTACCCCTGTCCAAGTCATGAAAATTAAGGCTTGTGTGGCAGAAAGACATTATTGTCTACCCCTGTCCAAGTCAAGAAGATTAACCCTTGTGTGGCATAAAAACATTACATGTATTATATACCTGTACCACTGTCCAAGTCAAGAAAATTAGGGCTTGTGTGGCAGAAAGACATTATTGTCTACCCCAGTCCAAGTCAAGAAAATAATGGGCTTGTGTGGCAGAAAGACATTACATGTATTATATACCTCTGTCCAAGTCATGAAAATTAAGGCTTGTGTGGCAGAAAGACATTATTATCTACTCCAGTCCAAGTCAAGAAAATTAAGGCTTGTGTGACAGAAAGACATTATTATCTACCCCTGTCCAAGTCCAGAAAATTAGGGCTTGTGTGGCATAAACAAAAAATTACATGTATTATATACCCCTGTCCAAGTCATGAAAATTAAGGCTTGTGTGTCAGAAAGATATTATTGTCTACCCCAGTCCAAGTCAAGAAAATAATGGGCTTGTGTGGCAGAAAGACATTACATGTATTATATACCTCTGTCCAAGTCATGAAAATTAAGGCTTGTGTGGCAGAAAGACATTATTATCTACTCCAGTCCAAGTCAAGAAAATTAAGGCTTGTGTGACAGAAAGACATTATCATCTACCCCAGTCCAAGTCAAGAAAATTAAGGCTTGTGTGGCATAAAAACATTACTCGATTATATACCTGAACCACTGTCCAATTCAAGAAAATTAGGGCTTGTGTGGCAGAAAGGCATTATTATCTACCCCAGTCCAGTCCAAGTCAAGAAAATAATGGGCTTGTGTGGCAGAAAGACATTACATGTATTATATACCTCTGTCCAAGTCATGAAAATTAAGGCTTGTGTGGCAGAAAGACATTATTATCTACTCCAGTCCAAGTCAAGAAAATTAAGGCTTGTGTGACAGAAAGACATTATTGTCTACCCCTGTCCAAGTCAAGAAAATTAAGGCTTGTGTGGCAGAAAGACATTATTGTCTACCCCTGTCCAAGTCCAGAAAATTAGGGCTTGTGTGGCATAAACAAACATTACATGTATTATATACCTCTGTCCAAGTCATGGAAATTGAGGCTTGTGTGTCAGAAAGATATTGTCATCTACCCCAGTCCAAGTCAAGAAAATTAAGGCTTGTGTGGCAGAAAAACATTATTGTCTACCCCAGTCCAAGTCAAGAAAATTAAGGCTTGTGTGGCATAAAAACATTACTCGATTATATACCGGAACCACTGTCCAAGTCAAGAAAATTAGGGCTTGTGTGGCAGAAAGTCATTATTATCTACCCCAGTCCAAGTCAAGAAAATAATGGGCTTGTGTGGCAGAAAGACATTACATGTATTATATACCTCTGTCCAAGTCATGAAAATTAAGGCTTGTGTGGCAGAAAGACATTATTAACTACTCCAGTCCAAGTCAAGAAAATTAAGGCTTGTGTGTCAGAAAGACATTATTGTCTACCCCAGTCCAAGTCAAGAAAATTAAGGCTTGTGTGGCATAAAAACATTATTCGATTATATACCTGAACCACTGTCCAAGTCAAGAAAATTAGGGCTTGTGTGGCAGAAAGGCATTATTATCTACCCCAGTCCAAGTCAAGAAAATAATGGGCTTGTGTGGCAGAAAGACATTACATGTATTATATACCTCTGTCCAAGTCATGAAAATTAAGGCTTGTGTGGCAGAAAGACATTATTAACTACCCCTGTCCAAGTCAAGAAAATTAAGGCTTGTGTGGCAGAAAGACATTATTGTCTACCCCTGTCCAAGTCAAGAAAATTAGGGCTTGTGTGGCTGAAACACATTATTATCTACCCCAGTCCAAGTCATGAAAATTAAGGCTTGTGTGGCAGGAAGACATTATTGTCTACCCCTGTCCAAGTCAAGAAAATAGAGGCTTGTGTGGCAGAAAGACATTATTATCTACCCCAGTCCAAGTCAAGAAAATTAAGGCTTGTGTGTCAGATAGACATTATTATCTTACCCTGTCCAAGTCAAGAAAATTAGGGCTTGTGTGGCAGAAAGACATTACATGTATTATATACCTCTGTCCAAGTCATGAAAATTAAGGCTAGTGTGGCAGATCGACATTATTGTCTACCCCTGTCCAATTCAAGAAAATTAAGGCTTGTGTGGCATAAAAAAACATTACATGTATTATGTACACTGCACACACAAAACCATCCACCCATGACACACACACACACACACACAGAGCCATACACTGCCTACTACTTTGCTTACAAATACTACACACTAACAAGTCACACACACACACACACAAGTACTGCAGATGCGCATAGTACCTAGCTACCTGGATGTCAACTGTAGATGGCACTATTCCGTTTGGCTACTTGGACACAACCCCTCTCTAAAATTTGGACATTTATTTTTGGTCTTTTTTGGGGAGAAACTTTTCTTGTGTGACTAAATCTTAGTTGATTAGAAATGACATGTCAGACATCTTAGACACTGAATATGATAGTTTTCTTGTGTGGCTAGACACACAAGTCTAAAGTGACACACAAGGATATCTCATACGTAAAACTAAACACACAAGCATACCATCGCAAACTCGGACGTACGTACGGACGGACGTACGGACGGACGGACAACCCGAAAACATAATGCCTCCGGCTACTTCGTAACGGAGGCATAAAAATAAAAATAAAAATATAACATTTAAAAATGAAAGTAAGAAAAAAACAAACAACAAGAATTAAGAAAAAGTAGTTCCAGTGATAGAACTTCAAGGCAGGAAACAAATATGAAAACAGTCTAAGGGAAAGAAAAAAAGAAAAGAAAATTGAAATGACATCAAATGAAAACAAAATTTGTTTATTACAGATAGATAGACAGATAACAGAGGAGGATAGATGAAAAGGCTGATATCGAACAACTATCTTTGAATACAGGGCTCTTTACCTCTTGGTAGTAGAAGATGAAGAATAACGTCTCTGTTGATAGTCTCATGAAGAACTCTAGCGTGCCCATCCTATGAGGCATCACCTGACAGTGGTAGCTAGGGGTGGGGCATGGGTTCCTTGGAAGGTAATTTCTGCAAAATAGAAAGGCATAGATCATCAAATGCGATTGCATTGTGAAAGAAACAGTGTGGAATCGATCAGAAAAGGTTGATCGTCTAGCAGAAATAAGTATTGGTGTGTACAGTACCGTATGGTCATGAATGACCATTTGGTAACATCACACCAGACCATTACAACTTCCTGGACCCTGTTTCATAACACTTATTATTAATATCAAATTCTAAATTTTTATGACAAATCTGCTCTCAGCCAATAAAATAGTACTATTTCAGTAGCTTATAACGGATCCGGGCTAACTCGGACCCGGGGATAACTTGGCCCGCTGCAAAAACAGATTTTTTTTGTCAATTTACCCTAACCCTAACTCTAACCTTACCCCTAAACCTAACCCTAAACCTGCAAAAATTGACAGTTTTTGCAGCGGGGCCCGAGTTGTCTCCGGGTCTGAGTTAGCCAGACTCCCTTAAAACAGTTATTGCAAACAGGGCCCAGCAGAATGGTAGTAAATGATCCTACCCTTACCTTAACCTCTCCGAGTCTGACGGAAGCGGCAAGTGGTTAAAGCAGCTCTCCATGACGCTTTGCTGCAGCCTCTGCTCCTTGGATAGCGTGACAGGTCCGAGGGGTGCCACGCCCAGTAAGGGAGGGATGGTGGTCTCTTGATACTGAGGTGTGCTGTTGGCGGGCGTCGTCGACTGACCCTGGCTCTCACTCCTGGAAGTACTGTTATAGACTGCTGGTATGACAGACGGAAGGGAATGGGAATGAAGAAGGAGATTTTAATAATATGTACATATACCACAGAAATATCAAAACAATAGGTTCTACAAAGCGTGCTACAGTGACAATAGCTCTGGGGTCAATTTTCCTATACTAAACAAATTCTGACTTCACCCCAAAATCCAACAATATACCTAACCCTAACTGTTACTCTATAATAACAAAACGTTACCAGCAACTTAACCCTTCATCTTAGACAAAATAACAGTTCTGGGGAGTATTTCACAAAGACTAAGATTGACTTTAAGTTGGACTTAACTATAGCAGGCTGTTCATGCCAATGTTTGCTCTCACCATTATGATCTTTAGATAATATTTTTTACTTCAATAGTGAATTATCATAAATGTAAATTCTGTTGATTCGTGACCATGATTTGTACGTCCCTTGAGAGACCAAGGCAGTAAATAGTAGAGCAAACAGTGGCATGAACAGCCTGCCATAGTTAAGTCCAACTTAAAGTCGATCTTAGTCTTTGTGAAACACTCCCCTGGTTAGGGATTGGGTTTATGGATAGGTCCAGGGTAATGGATTGAAATTAAGAAGGTGTAAGATATTGACTGTGGAGCAACTGTCAAAGAACCCTTCTCATCAGCTTCCACATACCATCCAATATCTCCCTACTCCTGTCTCTCTCTCTCTCTCACTTTCTGCAGTTTTTTCTTACATATCCATTTCTATCTATCTAGCTTGTACTGCGTCTCCATGTCAAACACATGCTTACACTACCTCCACTACAGTACTAATTCGCACACTTACCCATGTTTTCTGATATGAGATCCGACTGGAAGTTCTCTAACCCTGAACTCAAGACAACCTTCTGTGCCATTGTCTTCAGCGTTGACATTGAGCTGCTGTCATCCTACAAAAAAGAAGACAAAGTTCAAATGATTTTTATTTCTCATGAATGCAAAACATAACACAATGAATACGTATATTACAAAAAAATATACAATGAAACAACAAATATAAAAGAAATAGCACGAGAAAAGAGGAACTAACTAGAAGTATTAGATGCTCAGATGCTGTTTTACAATATACAATGAATGCATATTGGGAGAAGTTCAATTTGACAAAGAAAACAAGCTTGACGTAGTCAAATCACGAATCACTATTGACTGAAGATCTGCTTGTGTCCCAGTCATGTCACAAACAAGAAGGATTATTTATTCTTCAAGAAAAGCAGAACATATCATAAAATTGCTTTGTACATCATAATATTGTCTGCCAACAGCCAGAAGGGCACAAATTCTGCGATAAAGAAAAGGTATCAATACCCTTCTGGTTCTCAAGTGATGATATAATTCATAAATCTATTTCAGAAAAAAGGAGACATATTACATCAAATATACATGATTTACGGATCGAAAGGCATTATGACGATCCCCTTCCCAATAAAGCAAGGTCCAATATACCTATCCCAAGGAAACAGACTAGCTTTCCAAGAAATACCATCACTGACTTCACAAGGTGTAATTACAACAGGATATTGACACATTAAACCTTCCTATACAAACAAGACACAAACCATTTAAAGCCCATCTGTACTAGTTTACAGGAGGGATTAGACCACCCTGCAAGGTCACTGACAGGTAGTTATCTCATCAAATCAGCTCTCAATTAACATAAGAAAAAGAGGATCATGGGGGACCAACAGGCACTGTTTAGGCATTGTTTGCTATGTAGAGGGAGCAAATAGCTACAAGTAGTGCAGTGGGGCTTTAATATGGCTTTCGCTGCTTTAGTTATGTCATCAACATGAAAGACAACTAAACCCTATCTCACCTCCTTAATCTCCGGGCTGAGTGGGCCGTTGACCATCGACTCTGAGCTCTTGGTCAGCATGGCCGCGCTGGTGGCCAGGGCAGTGGCTACTGCATTGGTATCCACCACCGACGACGGGATGGGCATTGTCAAGGACGACACCATGAAGGGCATTGATGACGACGACGTGATTGAAGACGACGACGATGACGGCACTGTACTGTGCGACATGTGGGTGTTGTGGGACGATGACGACAGTGTGCTGTTGGTCGAGAGGTTGGCCACGCTACTCGTGATCAGTTCTATGCTGTAACCTGGGGTGTCGAAAGTTGTGAATCCTTTTTCGGAAAGGATAGAACAAAAGACAGAAAGGATATTAATTAATATTTATTTTTATTTATTAGTCTTTTTTTTTAGTAGGGTGGCTCTATCAGTAATACTGTTTTTTGTAGATAGAACAAAAGACAGAATATGAGAGGTGAATTTTCCTAGCTACAACAAAACTTCCGAGAACCCCATGCTGTAGGGAAAAGCAGAGGTTCTAAATTTGTTTAAACAGGTATTCTTTAGAAATGGACATAATTATTTTGTTCTCATAGTTTTATGCATTGTTTAGCAATAGCAATGCACATCAATTCTGAAGTTAACAGCTGCATATAAAAAACAAATTTATACAGTCTTTATTATCATCTAACTTTCTGGCACACTGCAAGTCCTCGGTTTGGTTCTATGACATATGCTCCCAAGAAGATGTTAAGGGATCATTATCTTACACTAACCAACCAAATTCCTAAATGCAACCCTGAACCATTCATTCCAACTATTGATAAACCCTCACCCTAGAGCTTAACTTACAATCATTTGCAACCCTAACCCTAAACCCATTACTATGATGAAATCAACTATTGATAACCCTCACCCAAAGCTTAACTTACATTTATTTGCAACCCTTACCCTAAACCCATTACTATGATGAAATCAACTATTGATAACCCTCACCCAAAGCTTAACTTACATTCATTTGCAACCCTTACCCTAATCCTATAACTATGATAAAAACAACTATTGATAATCCTCACCCTACAGCTTAACTAAAATTCATTTGCAACCCTAACCATAATCCCATAACTATGATGAAAACCTTGAGCACTTGTAACTTTTAAGTTCAACTATTGACCACCCTTGGGCGATGCATACCTTGATGAGGGCCGTTCATATCTGGTCTGGGCTGCTGAGTGTTGTTGTGTTGAGGGTTTGTGGGGGACTGCACCATAGTTGAGCTGCTTAACGACATGCTGTTGGACATCATGTGAGACGACACTGTCGTCGGGAGCTGCGTTGCCATCCGATTCGCTGCTGGGTTCGGCCCTACCATGAAGACAATATAGTACATTATTATCTATATAAGGATTTCCAAGTGGTATAATAAATCAGTGTATTCAATATCTTTAGCGCAGTACCTGGATGACTGACCAATATTGTTTTTGTATTGCTCAGTAATCCAGGAACTTGAACTATCGATATCACACGAAAACAAAGCCATATATTACTACAAAACAAAAAAATATTTACTGAGTTGAGTCAAATTTTGTTATTTTGCTAGTCAGCCTGCTATTGCTCTCGCTAAGATATTATTAGACTCGTTTTTGACTAGTCCAATATTATCATAGCTCGAGCAATATATTCTTGTATCACACTCAAAGCCATCCAATATTATATAGGTATTTCTGTCTTGTCTAACCTTTAACAGGACCTCACTGACTCCTGGTTAACCCTCTAATGTCAATTTATTCTCTCCCCACATTTCAACAAATACAATCGTACACTGTACATCGTTTTAAATGTGATATGCGCTATACAAAGAGGAAAGATATCATTAATATTATCACTACCCTCCCCACCCCCCTTCAATCAAATCACTCTTTTAGAGCCTGCATCTCATTTTATCTCCTGAAATATTTTCCTACTACACACTGTACTTGCCATCATATTTCTTTGTCATGAAGACATTTATGAAGTATTACTGGATAAATTTCATCTTCTACTACAATGAAAAGAAAAAAAAAGAAAAAAAAAAAATTCTTGACCTTGTCCCACCTACACTTGTCCCAACAGCATAACCCACTGCTAATACATATGGTAGATACCTCATGACCAGTGAAATACTTTCCAATCTAATCCAAAAGGTATTTGATAAAGTGCCTTTTCTGAGCACTTACAAAGTGCTGAACACACTGCTCCACACATCTGCGGAGCTGCCAACCCCAAACTAACAAAAATCATATAAATATTTTATTGATAAGCACTTGCTCACCCTGAAAATGTATTTTTTTTTTTGGGGGGGGGGGGGGGTTGCCAATTTGCATAAATTCCTACATACAAGAAGACATTTTTGTATGGACCATTGGTTGAATATGCATGATTTCTGCACGACTGGTGTGTTCGATGAACCGATGAACATCCCCAATTTGCTTCAAATAGACCGGTTGAGCCAACACAATCCATTATTCTTCAGCAGAAGTTTCTTGTAGGTTGTTTGAGAAAAGACAAGACTTACCTTGTGAATTGTGTGTCTGTCCCCCTGCTGCTACAGCATACGCAGGCCCTGAGGGTGGCTGTGCTATTGCATGTGGCGCCGTCGCTGATGGTACACTGCAAACAAAAAGAAAACATTTCCTATTTTGAACAAACCTGCTGGGTGCTAATTCATTATGTGTTGTTGAAGATCACATTATGATGCCCTTTGAAGTAAACAAATATAACTACATGTACGAGAGAAAAAGCCATTTATGTTGTAATCATTATAGGACAACAATGGAACAAGAATGTTCATTACAATTTAACGGATTAGAAGTATAGAGTATCTTTCACAATATAGCCCACATTTTTAGGATACCAGCTAGCTCATGTGTCCTGAATTCATTAAGGTTAACAATGGTTGTGTCTGAATTCCTTACTGCGTGTGGCAGTGAAGCTTGTCTTTCTTTTCTTTAAAAAGCAGCCTCTGCATAAATTATGTTTCAGTGCCATACAGTGCAGTTCAACCATGTTATGGCAGATTGCAGCTTGCTTCCAAAGAGCAAAGACAGGTTTTGCCTATAGCTCATGCATCTCTGGGTACGAAGCAGCAGCTCTTCTTCCAAAGAATGTAATGATAAAATAGATCAATGTCTCCCTTGTAAGTAAGATCCCACATTCAAATATGCAGTTTTACATTAACAAAAACACAATGTCATCTCCCTAATACTTTATAATATTGGACCCATACTAGCGTCATAATCACTCACCTATTTGCTTTGCTAAGGCTGTTTTTGGTTGACGGTTGCAAGTTCCCAAACGCCGCTGAAGAGTTGCTCGTTGACGTACCCGGCGACGATGAAACTCTTGTTATTGTTGGTCTACTCTGCTGAGTGGTCGTTGGTGATGTTGTTGTAGTGGTTGTCATGGGAATGGAATTCAACGAGGATGAGCTGCTTGTACTCTTTGCTGAACCTTTCCTTGGTGATGGCGACGAGGATAACGACTGCAATGTCAACGGACGAAATTAGAATTAGGGTCAAAATCATAAGTTGTTGTTGTTGTTGTTGTTGTTGTTGTTGGCATTTAGATGGCGCTCTTCAATCTTGTAAGATTTTTTTTTTTTTTTTTGGGGGGGGGGGGGGGTCTGTCTTTCCAGACTCCTGTTTTCGAGTTCAGAATTGGCTTACCTGTCTCAGCGAAGTGCTACTGTGCAAGATTAATTATATTTAATTTCCCTTCACCATTAGTAGTGCATTTTAATCATAAGGATGTTGTTGTTGTTGGCGTTTAGATGGCACTCTTCTATCTTGTAAGATTATCTTGGGGGGGGGGGTCTGTCTTTCGGGACTTCTGTTTTCGAGTTCAGAGTGGGCTTACCTCTCTCAGCGAAGTGCTACTGTGCAAGATTAAGTATATTTAATTTTCCTTCACCATTAGTAGTGCAGTTTAATCATAAGGATGTTGTTGTTGGCGTTTAGATGGCACTCTTCAATCTTGTAAGATTATCTTGGTGGGGGGGGGGGTCTGTCTTTCGGGACTTCTGTTTTCGAGTTCAGAGTGGGCTTACCTCTCTCAGCGAAGTGCTACTGTGCAAGATTAAGTATATTTAATTTTCCTTCACCATTAGTAGTGCAGTTTAATCATAAGGATGTTGTTGTTGGCGTTTAGATGGCACTCTTCAATCTTGTAAGATTATCTTGGGGGGGGGGGGGGGGGGTCTGTCTTTCCAGACTCCTGTTTTCGAGGTCAGAGTTGGCTTACCTCTCTCAGCGAAGTGCTACTGTGCAAGATTAAGTACATTTAATTTCCCTTCACCATTAGTAGTGCATCTTAATCATAAGGATGTCTCTATGATTTTAATACTGATGATATTCAAAAATTTCAATCATAATCATATACTCACAGAGGAAAAAGCACTATACGAACATTTCAAATCTGTTTGTAGTTTTAATATAATCTAAGAGGACTCTAAAATCTGAAAAATTCCCTAATAATTTTACTAAATCTAATGTATCTAATGTGTCTTTGCATTATCCTTCTTTCTCTTTCATATTTCTTGCATTGTAGTAAAAAATGTTCTATAGTTTCTGAAACCTTACAATGGATACATAGTCCATCTTTATGTTGATTAATAACGTGCTGATAATAATTTAATTTGCATTTCCCTAGTCTCAACTGATGTCTTATTACTTCCTCCTTTATATTAAAACCTTGAATATTTTCCGTTTTTGTGACATTTGGCTGAATTCACCATAAATGTCTTCCATTTAATGAGAACTCCCATTGAAATTGCCAGATCTCTTTTTAAACTGAAGACATGTGGTTTGTCAATTCTTCCTTTATGTATAAGTACTTTTGAGTGACATTTTAAAGGCTAAAACTGCAACCTGTCACAATATTTCTTGCTAACAATAATGACAACATTCATTACTTGTAGGATTTTCGCTTAAAACCCACAGGAATTTGCTTATTGCTGCATATTCGAGACATATTCTAGGAACTTTAATAGCTAGAGCTATGAACCTGATAAAAAAGATGAAATACAAAGCATTGAAACATTAAACAAATTACGGGTGGCAGAAAGTTTACCCATTTTATTGCTTCCTAACAAGATATGGATATAATTTTAATCAAACCAAAATGAGTTTTACCATTGGCAGAGATCATGGTCATTACATAGTATACATTATGGTTCCAAATGTTTGACATCATACACAAGATATGTATATAATCAACTTTCTTTACTCACAGATCTTAAAGTGACTCGGTAACATTGCCTAATATTCTGAAACAAAATCCTGGATTAAGCTCATGTTGCAATCATAATTACAAACCTTTAGGTCAGTTAGGAATCCCATGACTTTTACAACCCGTAAAAAAAAAACCCTTTTTCACCTGTCTGAATATATCAAGATATTTCTGATTGGAAATCAAAATTTAATTTTTTGTTTTCCTAACGTTTTTTATAACACTACAGTATATTGGGTAAAACCGGTCACTCAAATATTTTTTTACTTTTTTGAGGGATTTCATAATAATTTTGAAGGGCAACTTTTTTAGGGCTTCAATATTACACCATATCACAGACACTGATAACATGTAGGGCCATGCATCTCAGATTTAACATTGTTAAACGAAGCCTTTAAATATGAATGAAAACACTGTTTTTTTTTTCTCCTTGCAATACATATCATGCATATGATCTCAAACACTGGGAATGTCAGCAATTTTGCGCAATAAATTCTACTCACCGTATCATCTACTGACTTCGTTCTCGTCTTCTTTTCTTCGTCTGGCTTTATATCTTTGGAATGGTTTGATGCAGAGGGCAAACTGCTGCTGACGATGGGTGAACTACTCAAGGGCGTGTCATCGTCCATGAGGTTTTCCTCGTCGTCCGGAGAGGTTGCTTCTAGACCTGTTGGTATGTCGGAACATGAGGATGGAAAAGAAAAGAGGTAGTAGAGCAGAGGAGGGTGAGAAGGAAAGGAGGGTGAGAGGGAAAGAAGGTGAGAAAGATAAGGGTGAGGACAAGTAAGAAAGGAAAGGCAAGGCAAAATAGTACATGATATGAAAGAGGAATGAGGAAAAGGTAGAAAAATTTGTTCATTAAAAATGGGGATGAGGAGCAGAGTTTTGAAGATATCAGGAAGAGGGCAACAAAAAAGGAAGACAAAAATACAAAGACAAAGAAGAAATTCATATGCTATCCAGGGAGTGGAGAATGTGCATACATTGTGTGCCGCTAAGCCTGAATCCGATGACCGGGGTAATGATATATCTGTAAAGTGCTTAGGCACGTCATTGTATCGATGTATTAGGCACTATTTAAAAAGCGAATTATTATTATTATTATTATTTTTATGAAATGGACAGAGGTATTATTCTTTCTGTACATAGGACTTTGAACATGAACAAATATTTTTCTTTCTGATCTCTGATCTCAATGGATCACATAAGGCAATGCAAGAGGCAGGTTACTGAAGAATATAATGAAACCCAATAGAACAATGAAAGTCTAGATCCCTTATAAATCAAAAAACAAACTTCACACCAAATATGAGGACGAAGATTGGTATAATCTTTTACATACCTTCATCATCGATTTCCAGTTCATCATACATGAACTCGTTCTCCTCAAAGTCGGGATCCTGTGAGCAGTCAATGTAGTACTCCAAATCGTCTTGTATTTTCTTGATCTACAACAGAACCAAAGAATCGCAAGGTACATTGAAGAAGCAGCAAAGGTCGAGAATGAAGTCATACGTGCTACAGTTAATAACTAAATTATTCATACCCCTTGTAAATTAAATGTTTTTTGTGAAACTCAATGAAAACTGGACTGGTTGAATTAGGGCCTGAATATCTTTGTGCTAAATATAAATGTAGATGTTACTATCATGATGATGATGATGTTGATATTAATACATGTGCTTGAAAAGGTTGTCAGTAAAACTTGTACTTATGGTGGATGTTCAAAACCCTGCACCGTTGTCTGTGCATCCACCTGTGCCCTTCTGCAGGGCACACAACGCACTGTTGCTTAAAGTGACTATTCTGAAATAAAATCCTGGATTTAGCTCATGCTGCAATCATAATTATAAACCTTTAGGTCAGTCAGGAATCCCATGATTTTTACAAGCCGATCGCCTGTCTGATTATCAAGATATTTATGTTTGGAAATCAAAAATTCATTTTGCGTTTTCCTAACATTACGGTCTATTGGGGAAAATGAGTATGGTAAAACCGGTCACTCAAAGATTTTTACTTTTTTGACGCACTTCATGATCGTTATGAAGCGCAATTTTGTTAGGGTTTCAATATAACACCATATCACAGAAACTGATAACATGTAGGGCCATGCATCTCAGATTTAACATTGTTAAACGATGCCTTTAAAAGTGAAAGTGAGCATTATTACTGGACTGACCTGGTCCACCTCTATTGTGCTGTTATCCAACATTCTCATGATCGTCTCAAGCTGCCTGATGTGAAACCTGTGTTTCTCTAACCATGTCGCTAGCTCATCTAATCTCTCTTGCCTCTGCAAACCCCAGGCAATAAGAATGCAATAGAGAAAAGATTAAGAAAAAGACATGAGTACATAAACAGATACAACATATAGGTAAAACTCTAACAAAGGAAAGCAAGTGAATATTTTGATATATTTTTCTCTGTGTTTATTTTATAATTCATGGCATAAATATTTTGAAGGAAAAAAAAATTGAATTGCTTATGAACGAGTACAGAAACAGATCCAACATATAGGTAAAACTGTAACAAAGAAAAGCAAGTGAATATTTTGATATCTTTTTCTCTTTATTAATTTTATAATTCATGTCATTAATATATATATTTTTAAAAATTGAATTGCTTATGAACGTGTCTCATCGTGATTTCTTGTTAACCTAAATAAATTCAAAGGGAAGTAGCAAACTTAAATTCAACATAGAAATTAACCACATGAATCCTAAAACAATTGTGAGGCAAATATTGGATGGAGTGCATTGCAGGTTGAAAAGGTCGGAGAATGCCGGGGGAAATTAAACAAAAATTTATTGTTGAAGTTGATCAGAGTAGACTTCATATGTTGAGCTGTGGTAAAAGGGATAACAAAGATAATGAGAAATAAACAAATGGAACCCCAAATGTAGAAATGAGTCGATCACAAACTGCTAGAAATCATTACTAAGAGAACTCACATCTGTTGGGATTTTCCTTTTCTTTGAAGATGTTGTGATGCTTTCAACCTCCATTTCAAACGAGTCGATCTGTACCGTGAGTTTGTCTATACAGCCCCGCATCCACAGCGAGACATCGTCTTTCTCCTTCTGAATGGGGTCGACTTTGGCTGCTAACCCTAACCCTTCTTTTGAGTATGCTTTCGTTTTTGTTTCTCTCTCGACCACCTTGAATCTTTCCATTTGCTGCATATGGAGAGAGAGAGATGGAGAGAGTAAAGACTTAACGTCGTCAACGAGGGATTCACATGTCTTCATACAATTAACAAGAATGTAAAAGCTTCACTCAGTCATGCATACATACAATGTACTAGACGTTGTCTTCAATAACAAAATAGAATGACAGGAGAATAGTTAAAGTGTAAGAGTTGACTAAGATTTTTTACTGGAATTCAGAGACTGCTGATAAGTAAAAGACTATTCAGCCACTGGTAGCCCTATCATATTTTCATTTACTATTTGCAATGCAATGCTGGCATGCCAACAGGGTAATGGTATTGCCATTTACTCATTTGTATCTCTTTTACAAATTCCTTAGATGAGATTTCCTTAGATGAGATTTCTCACGAGGCTTTAAAATCAAAATCAGAATTCAAGAGTAGCATCGTCAACTTAACTGCACAGACATGTACATGTTTTATCACTGCAGTGCACTTATCCAACTTCAACATCCAACATACAGCACTGCAGGGGGGTGTTACACAAAGATCCCAAGTCAAAGTTGGACTTAAAAATTAGACAGCCATTTGTAGCCTTAAAATAAAGTATATTCAAAAACAAAAATTGAAGTATTTATACTTTTTTTAAAATTCCACATCAAGAACATGAAATCTCCTTGATAATGGAAAATATGAAGGATTTGAATCTACATTTTATGCCTTTTAAAATAACTTTTACAAATTATTTTTATAGATGCTAACGGCTTTCCAAAATTGTTAAGTCCAACTTAGGATAATAATTATAATAATAATAATAGTGGGTTCTTGTATAGCGCTCATGTCTGTCATACGTGACACTCCTGGCTTGAAACATCCACCTGGTCATTACCCCAAGCATGGCTGTGACTTAATTTGTTCAGTCACAACAAGACTTTGTAGTGTTAATTGAATAAGAAACATGCTCACCGTTTCGATCAATTTCCTGTTTTCTAACAGTGTTCTCTTATCCTTGATCTCGTTTGAGGCTGCCCACGACTTGATTTGGTCTCTTAACCTCTGCAAGAAATAAAAATTGAAACCTTAGTGAACAAACTTCCACAGCTACGATAAAAATGGCTAACTAAGAATATTGCTGTCACGTAATGGTAATTTGATTGTGATACATGTAGAAACTTTCTACATTTTTTTCTTTTGAATGGTAGATAAATTTATTAATATCATAAGGTTTTCAAATCATTACAATTGAACAACTTGACTTCAATGGAAGTGGAAAGCTTAAGGTATATACATGGGACTACACAAACATGTGGCATTAAAAATTGTTCTACAATTGAAAAATGAGATAATTTTATATGAGAAGTTATTTTGGGGGAGGGGGTGAAGAAAACAGGTAAAACAAGAAAGTAAAACAAAAAGGAACCTATTTACATGTCATTTTAACATTTCATGGTTTTATATGAAAATAATTGATAATTGATTGATAAGTCTTTCTTCTGGCATCTTCAAAGGCAAAAACATTCATTGTATACATCAATTTATTTCATGGTTTTATATGAAAATAATTGACAATTGATTTACAAGTCCTTCTTCTGGAATTTTAAAAGGCAAAAACATTCATTGTCTACATCTCAATTTATTTCATATCTTCTGCCCGCTTCTTCAGAACCACTTCACAATTCATCTCTAATGATATTAACCTGGAGCTTCTTGATTTCCTTTTTCAAGTCTGCTTCATACTTCTCCTTCTGATTGCTATTCGTAGCATTGTGAACCTGAAACATGATGGAGAAAAAGAAACAAAGTTACATGGCACAATCACCTGCAAGGGAAACATTATCTCACATGGCACATGGGTAAAATAATAATTATTATCACGGCCTGGGCAGCGTCTCAAGAAACCGTCATAAGTACAAGTTCCCATTGAAATGCGTGTACATGTATTAAGTTTAACACATGTTTCAATGGGATGTCGGTGAACTTGTTCTTATGACACTTGCACTTGTCTAAATGCTGTTGTGTAAGATATAAATCCAATTTATCTGAAAAATGCACGGATCTATGCGCAAAAATGATTATGCTCTTGCTATATCCTTATTACCGTATTTGCCGGCGTAAAGGCCGCACCGCCGTATAGGCCGCACCCCCAACTTTGACATTTCGTAGAGGAAAAAAAAAAAAAAAAAAAAAAAAAAAAACTAAAAAAAACTAAAAAAAAAAAATACGGACCAAACAACATGATTGTAATTTTCTTGTAGAACACTTTTTTTTTTTTTACAAACTATACCAAATTCATCAATATTCTTATAAATCAACAAGAAGTTAACCTAAAAAATGATCATAATTTAGCAGATCTTCATCGACTTTTAAGCTAGTACTGTATCGTACGCAGATTTGGTATCCTACAATACCCCTTCCTTGATGTGCGGTGTAATCCGAAATAGCATTTTTCGACCTGCGCAGTTGCGTTGCGTGGCAGCTAGCTCCGTAAGTAACGGCCTGTCCCTTTGTTTACTTTTTGGCGATGCAATGGTACGGACTTAGATCTAGATCTATCGGCAGATTTTATTAGAAAAATAAGTTTTTTCGTCTTCATGTCAACTATGCAACATAAAATTATCGGTAAGTTGTGTGGAGTTATTCTAGAATTGTCCTGTACCGTTGTCTAGTCATGCTACCGTTCCTATAGTCCCATACGTGCAAATGGACGTGATGTTTTGACCGCTGAATTTTGTTGTTGTTGCGTATATGCCGCACCCCGACTTTTTGATTTTTTCTCACCCGAAAATACTGCGGCCTTTACGCCGGAAAATACGATATACAAAATAATGGAGAAAAGTAAAAGAAAAAAGAAGACATACCGACAGTATTTTACCTGTACTCATGTGCGATTAAACTTTCAAATTCAGAATCAGAACTCAAAGTTATGCGCTTATGTTTCAGGATCATCTTGGAAATAGGCTACTTGGAAAAATAAACAAATACAAATAAACATACATGTATTATTCCGAATAGGAATTATTCCCACACCAGATATTGTGTGCATAGAATGATGGGAGTGAAGATTAAAATGCTCAACTAATAATGCAACAGTAATGACAGTTTACATATTTTATATCGATTAAAAAATCTTTTCTCTTGGATATATAACTTTTCTAAAAAATATTTAACTATTTAAAGTGACAGCTAAATTTTTCTCATTTTTCCTTCATTTTGACTTAAGCCTAAAGTAAATGTACAAAAAAATCAAACCAAAAAAAAATGATGAAAATAAATTGTCGTAACTCACAAGTACCTTCTGCCAGATATCTTCAAATGTCTCGACTCCTTCACTGACTTTTTTGAGACATCTCTCTATTTCACCTGGAAAAACAAAATACGAAATGTCCATAAGATGTTTGACTGTAAATGGTTGCAGAAAACTGATGCAAAGGAAGTCAAGAAATTGTGATTTTGTTCAAACTATTGGCAAAGTCCAAGATACATGTAAAGGGACCTTTAAAGTGACTCCGTAACATTGCCTCAGATTCTGAAACACAATCCTGGATTTAGATCACGCTGCAATTATAATCATACACCTTTAGGTCAGTCAGGAATCCCACGACTTCACAAGCTGATCGATAGCCTGTCTGATTATAGATATTTGTGATTAGAAATCGAAATTTCATTTTTCATTCTCCTAACAGTTTTTAAACACTACAGTCTATTGGGGAAAATGAGTATGGTAAAACCGGTCACTCAAAGATTTTTAATTTTTTGAGGCACTTCATGATCATTTTGAAGCGCAATTCTTTTAGGGCTTCAATATTGCACCATATCACAGACACTGATAACACGTACATGTAGTGCCATGCATCTCAGAATTAACATTGTTAAACGATGCCTTTAACGGTACATTGATTCCATATTTTCTCTAGTCCTTTTCATTCAATCGTATTTCATTGAAATGAGTGATGTGAAGCTTTGACATGCTATACAAGAGATGAGCAATATTTTAAACTTTGTTGTCTTTGAATTTCAGTTTATCTTTCTTTCCTCCTCTTTTTGAAAATATTAAAAGGCATTCCAAAGTCCAATTGTTCAGTCAAACCTCTCTCTCTCTCTCGTGCCCTGGAGTTCTTGTACTTTTATCCCTGCCTTCCTGGTTTCAGAAGCACACCCGGTACATGTACTCGTATCATATCGTATTCCAACTTACTAAATCCATCATTTGTACATGAACTGTATCACGCAGGAAAGGCATTGTATCTAATGTATATTCAGCATTAAGTATTTTATGTTTTGGACAGCTGACCAACGATCCAAGATAACTACTCTAGAACACCCCGCTACTTTCAATATGGGGTAGCGGCTTGGGAATGTAACTTGCCTACGGGATACATACATGTAGGATTGTCTAGGGAAGAAGTTGTCCATAAAATGTTGTCACCAAAGTCAGTTCTGTGGGTAGATATGGATGGGGGGGGGGGGGTAGTGGGGAACATTGTTTTAATCAGTGTGGGGGGGGGGGGGGAGTTGTCTGGGTACAGCTACAACCTATTGCTAGTTTGCTACGTGTATCTTTACATGTAGCAACGTAGCGATAGTGCGATACAATATGAGAAGTAAGCTTCAGCATTCATTCTGGGTTGAAAGAAAATATATTTCAATAAACTTTCCTCCTATTTGGCTCGTAACAGAATTACATACATACATGTATAAAGAATAAGTCACATTTTATTAAGTGATAGACTTAATTGTGAAGTATTTCCCCTTAAAGTCGGCTTAATAAAGTAAAATGCTCAGATAATTGCTGACTCAATCCACATACTGAATTGAATTGGATCCCTGAGCTTACAAAATCTATTGCCCCAGGCGCCAAACCCCTCTGTAAATTAATACTAGTAGCAACCTGTGGTTCTTAAAAGGTGTGGTCCGAGTCTCCATTAAAGGGGCACTCTTAGGAAACCTCCAGTTTAGCTGATGCCTAGGGTTAGTCTCGACTCGGCTACACTAGCATTATCTAGAGTAACAGCTGTGGTTTGCAGACACTTAAGTCAAAATCCAGTTTCATAGCTCTCATTCCAGAATTGAGAATTCTTTTCAGTGTTTACTCAAATTATGGAAATCCAGACCCTTCCTCATTTCTGTGTTGTATACTAGAATGCATTTTCTTGCTCTCCAATTTAGCTGGTCATAATTTTTTATGTACTCAAAACAAGACTGTCATCTATGGTTGCATATTTTCCCGGAAAACATCGTCTTCAAGCCACCTAGGCCGAGGTTGTTTGAGGAAGCCACCGATTACGCACACGTGATGGTCGAACAGAAACGACGATGGGCACTAATGGAGGAATGCACAGCTGCTAATATTTCCCGCCAAATCGATCTAGACCATAAAGGCAGTGTCTTCAAGAGTAAGGGGCATCTCCTGGTCGATGACAAGTATAAGGTCCTCTTCGGTTTTATTCCAAAGGTCGTATGCACCTCGTGGAAGGTTATCATTGGAAAGCTACGTAGCACACATAAAGAGGATTTAGCAGAAATAGACTCTTTGAGAAATTTCGGCGACAATCAAACTAAAATTAACTACCGCCTTCAGCATTAAAGGAAAGTCTTATTTGTTTGAGAGACCATTACCTAAATGTAATCTGGCTACCTTAGTGAGATGAGGAATTTCAATAATCTCCAGAGGATAATTTATTGGGCAAAAAATGGTGAAAACATACCGAGGATATGGCCCTGTAGAAATATATAAAGATGAAAAAAATCGAACCATGGATGGATATCGCCTTGTCAGAATTCATTCAAATAATATATTACAGACACGTCTTCACGTGGTGTCAAACCCTTGTTAAATCCGTTACGACTTTATCGGTCACTACGAGAACCTGGCAATGGAAGGGCCCTTCGTTCTCAAGTGGCTTGGGGCACTCCAGCAAAGCATAGAGAGTCAATGCCAATGCGTATTGACCTCTAGCACTGCATACATGCTGTGAGGCGGGTATTTTTAGACCCATACACAAATACACACACCACACAATTTCGCATAGACTGAACACAATCATGTCGATGCTGTTGTAAGCAAAGTTTGACACTAGACTTAGAATTTCAATTTTTAAATTATTCTTTTTAACATCAGTAAGTTAAAAAAAATGTATTTTACTGCTATTTAGGTGTCATCAATTGTCACTTAAAGTACCGATTTTGAGTGAAATCAGTTGAGTTTTGTACAGTGGTGTTTGAAATGTTGAGAATCAAAAGCACAGCTTTTACTACACAGCTAGGATAGTGATGCTCCTATGTGTGGCTTGGGGTAGATCACCTGATATCATTCCCGCCTGTCTGGACACAATCGGTGTGTTTCTATTAGAAGCCATTATCCAATTAATGGCTGATAAGGGATAACATTTTCCAAATAGAAACACACTTTCTCCAGCATTATCTGGATAATGCTGCTGGGGAGAGCTGTGACCCATTCACCGGCAAAATAAGCCTTCTTTTAGAAGGATAATGCAGGGGAAGCTAATCGGATAACGTAAATAGAAACGCACCCGTTCCGATTGAGTGCGCATAGCGGAGAGAAACCGACACTACAATCCCAGGTTGACCTAGCAGTCCCACAATACTTTGCGGTGACCTAATTAGCCAGAGTTCGATGAACTTTTTCACAGCCTTTTTTCTGGCTAGATCGGAGCAGTGTATTTATCAAGATAATGCGCGTAGATAGAAACTGCCTTTGCCTGGCATTATACACTTATTTCTTCAACCGGATAAATTCAGTATAACTAATAGAAACACGCTGTATGTTGGGTTTGTCCTACATGTAGGTGTATAAGACGTCCGCATTTTTCAACCATGGTGCCGCGACAGAAATTAATTTATATGTTCTGTGTATTAAAAAAAAAAAGTATTGGAATAACGTTGATTTATGAAGACCGAATATTATAAACTAATAAGAGTACACTGTATGTAATCGTGTGAGGAATAAGGTATTTCTTCCATACTCGCTTGGCTGGTTGGCAACATTTAGGAACAGGATGAACTTCGCTGCCTGAAAACCTCCCTATTTGGACATAGAGGTGCCCAAATATCCTTCTATTTGACAGCAAGATACCAGAGTAGATCTTCTCTTTTCAATCAAAATTACCTTTTTTCTACACTTGTTCGCTTCACTCGCTCGCATCATTTAGAAGCAGGATAATCCTGGGCAACGAGATGCCCGAATATCATCATATTTGTGTATCGTGGTGACCAAATATAAATTTTTGTATTCAAGTATATTTGGCGGCGAGATGCCCAAATACAACATTTTATTTCCTATCTAGTAGTACGTTGATTACAACATAGTACAAATTATTTTGTTTGTTTTTTAAGAACCTCGCTTCGCTCGCAAAATTTAGAAACAAATGTGCCCTGCACGCGTATACACCTTACATAGCACTTGACGAGTGCCAGAATGCGAGAAAGCGAATCATCAGAGATTAAATTTGGATTGGGTAAAGTAATGCATTTAATTTCTAAATAGGGTGCCGCGACTGAAAAAAAAGTTTGAAAAACGCTGTGATAACTGACATGTTCTAGCCTTCGTTTGTCTGATCATGAAGATTCCATACATTTTAAATTAAGGTGATTTTGAAGTTAAAACGACAGACCTGCTGCAAACGAGCTACCTACCGAAAACTGCAGTCTCTACTCAGTAAAGAAAGAACGAAAACATAAAATTAAAAAACATGACATTTCCATTTACTTTTTTAACTGTTTATTTTTGTTATTAGCAATTTAGATTTTATGAAACGTTCAGGCCATCACCTGCGTTAAGGACCCCTACATTTTAATGTAAAGGTTAAGAAATTTAATTTAGTTTGATAACCCACTCACCAACAATCGCTCATATAATTATAATCAAAATAAATGTGCTTGCCTAGATTGGACTATTTTTTGGCCATTGCAATTATTCAATGGACACACACACACACACATCTCAACCACTGCTGCACTGCATTGCGAATGCGACTGCCACTTGAAAAGTGGAAAAGAAAAAGGAAAACAAGGGTTTACATCTTCAGCTAGAAGCTCGTCCTCACCTTGTAGTTTTCGTTTGTCACCCATTGTTATAACTCTAAGATATGTGCAAGAGTTGACGGAGGCATAGAGGAAGAGCGGATATCCCAGGGTAGAGGAACACAGTTTTCCCCAAGAATCTTGCAAGCTTACGCTCAATAACCTAACACAAAAATATAGGCCCTTTTCTCAATATGGCTGCCCCATTGCACTCACGACTCTTTTGTAAATGGGCTATTGCGCGATAAAATAGTTCGTAGGTAATTTACACTTTTTGCATATATCAAAGGTAATGACATGACGATATTCATTTTAAACTCTTTAAATATGTATTTTGGAAAACATCATGGCTTTTTTGTCAACACGAAGCCTCATTTAAAAATATTTAAATTTCTTAGATGACTGGCTGCGGATTGATATATGTAGGTTGGCGATCAACTTTTCAAGAATTAATTTGATGCACAACTAGCGTGCCATAGATGGTGTCTACATATTTGTCAATTAATTTTATTCCACTCCATAAACAAAAGGAGAATATCAAGAACGTATAGCCTGTAAGTTATATTTAGCTTCTTAATTTTGCGGTATGTGTTTTTCATGTATGTCTTTACAGTTTAAGAAGGATATGTGTCCTTGTATTAGCTGGGAAGTGTGATAAGGTCTATGGTAGATCTACCGTTTCTCGGCGTAGGCTACGGAATTTCAACACACAGCTCATCTACGTGTACGGGTAATGGACAGCGACGGCAACAGGCTGTATTGACTTCGGCCTGGCTTGTCGTGTCGGCGCAAAAACTAGCGGCTGCCCGTAGCTCATACTAGATCTAGTCATACTCAATTAGGCCCTAGATCTAGAATCTACTCATAGCTCGATATCCTAGGCCCCCTAACCAGTAGGGGCGCTGGTCCGAGAATAAGGATCGTCTTCATGAACGAGGATCGTCTTCATAAACACAGACCGATGCGTTCTCAAAAATAAGGACTGTCTGCATTTTTGCAGACGTTTCATATTTTTGATAGGTGCATTGGTAGGCACATTCATGGGGCACTAGAGGGCGCTTCGCGCACGTACGAAAATCTGAATGGCCTTGCTGCGGTGGGTCGGCAATAATCAGCCAAAAACTTGGATATGGGAGGGGGAAGGATAGATCTATATCTTTTTTATAATGTTATCCGGTCTTACCCTTAACCATCCTAGATCTATGACTGTTTAATCTATGTAGAAATAACATGCGAGTACGATAAGAGAAACATCGGGCCCATTACTGATGCAAATTTTTAAATATTAGCCTAGAAATGACCACCAAACGGAAAAAATTGACATTTTTTCCCGACAAATAAAATCTGAGTTAGACCTATAAACAAGTCACATCTAGATCTACATGTAGTCTAGATTCTAGGTACACTAATACAAATACGATTTTTCTGAAAATTCAGGTATGATTTTTTAAGTTTCTTTCAAGTATATTTCGGCGCATTGCAGCGCCAATATTCTTCACTGCTTCAAAATCACCCTTGAAATTTTTTTTGCAACAAATTTGTTACGAGGTCCGCGAGTGTTCCCCGTTCCTTGCGTGTTGAAAGTTTGGTAATACATAGACTAGTTTGCATTGACTCGCGCACGAAAAAATGGTCGAAAACAAAATGTCAAATGAAGAAATAAACAAGCTTTTGTATAGTTAAAAGAGTTCTACCGAGGTTTCTTTGTCAATTTAATTTATTATATAGTCTCAATTAGAATTCAGAATTATCTCACTGAAAAGTTAAGAAACCGACGATGTTCTCGATCGTAGTTATTTTCATTTTGCCAGCAGCCGATCTAGCGTTGTTTGGGCAAAAAGCTAGGCCGCTGCCTTCCCACCGCAAACCTTTCTGAGTCCCGCTAAAATTGCGCGCTGCGGAGCTCCGAAGCTGCGTTGGTATCGGTGGCAAACTCTCAGCCAGCTAGCTCCCCACGACGGACCATTCACGGTTTGGCGAGAGTGTGTGTGTGAGGTACGATTTTGAATTCGAGAACGCACGTAATGCAACCGTGCGCGTCATTTTCAGCTGTCGAATGTCTACGACCAATTTTACATGTACAATTTTTAGTACAGATACTTGGTCAGTTTTCTTCTTATATCTTTGGTTTTACAACATTTAAAAATATAATTTCTTCAAATTTGCTCCTGACTCGGTTCAGACTAATTGTCTGATTTGATTTCAAGTCAATTTTTTGAATATATTTTTTTGCATGAATTTGCCTAGCATTGGCGATGCAAAAAACGGATTCTGCAATGATTTTCTTGATGCATTTTACATTGACTTTGTACAGAGATCTTCACACTTTGAGCAATAAATCCTTGGGAAGACGGACAACCCATAAAAGTAGACGGTGAACTAGGGTAATTTTCCCCCGGGAATCTATTTTTGGCATCGCCAGCAGGCCGTTCTGTAACATGAAACCCCCAGAGCGCCGATGAAAAAAAACGTCCTCGAAAATGCAGACAACCCTTATTTTTCAGAACACATTTTGTCTGCGTTTATGAGGATATCCTTGTTCATGAGGACGATCCTCATTCTAGCACCAGCGCCCCTACTGCTAACACAAAAAATATAAACCTTTTTATCAATATGGCTGCCCCATTGCACTCATCACTCTTATGTAAATTGGCTAATATTATACAAATAACGCACGGCCCAGAGTGCAATAGCGGTGAATGCAGTATGCGCGAGGTTTCTTTAGATTGGTGCCGCTCTGTGCAACGAGCCGCTTGCGGCGAGTTGACAGTGCGAACCATCTGAAGAAACCGAGCGAACACTGCATTTACGTTTCGCACAACAGGGTCAAGTGCGTTATTTGTTTTATAAAATAGCGACACAAACAGCAACAAACAAAAGTTTAGATCTTAAGTATGCGAGAGTTCGATCTAGATCTAGAGTTATGTTGGTTCTACTACTACTAGATCTAGTAGTAGATTCTACTAGACTAAAATGAGGGTCTAAAAGTAAAACCTTGCAGGCTTACCGAAAAGTCCACGGGATTCATTGTTTGATTAAAAATAAAATGCATCTAGGGTGTCTAGAGACGAGTCTACATCAGACAGCTGAAATTCCTGGCTTCATTATAAAATCCAAAAGTCAAAACGGGTCTAAATCCAAGGCAAAAGTAAAATAAAAATTTGCCTTCTAATAATACCCCGCTCTAGCTAGAGCTTAGCTAGCTACGCGTACGCTGCGCTGGGGATCATGGTGGAGCGTACCGTAAATCTCCGTGTATAAGGCGCACCTGTGTATAAGGCGCACCCCTATTTGGGGGGCAAAAAAAAAAAAAAAAAAAAAAAAACCCTTTTTTTTTTGTTTTGTTGTTGTTATTGTTTTGTTGCCGAAAACCCACCAAATAATAGTAACAATGTCGTTGTAGAAGAATGTGTGTAAGATCATTAACTCTTTATGCGCCACTTAAAAAAAACCCCTGTGCCACATTCTTTTAGGGTCACACATTTCGAGGGAATCTTTATTGACTCTGCTGAATCAAGAGGCTATAACTCTTCACTGGATGATCATGATGAAAAATATTGTGCAGCAAAGTTGTAGACCGGAAAACGTGCTTTTCGATGAACCGTCATTTGTTATATTTTGAATTATCATTTTTATAATAATCATAATTATATAATGTTTAATTTTTCTTATTTACGGCAGTTTTTTATCCCTCTAGAATTTCTTATTTAGCAATGATAAGACATCTTCAAATCGAATCTATTAGAAAGGTGGACTTCTTACCTTTCTTTACATACCTTGCTCAAGTATTCTAACAATTCAGAAGGTTAGTATTTAGGTTGTTGAAGAAAAGAAGTTCAATAGGGAGAGACTTGAAAGTACCCCGCTCAGCCACCCTTGACAATGGGCTAATCTGCCCATTGAAATCCCTATTACCCCAGGTTATTGTCAATGTCCGGTTTAGCGGGGCATGAAAAGGGACGTCGTGGGGATGTTTTTCTTTGTTGTGCCATGATAAGTCAATAAGAAATAAGAGAATGTTATTGATTTTGCCCACTGGTATGAGCATGTAAAAATGGTATAGGCATAATATATTATATGTGATATACATGACATAATCAGCATCTTATTGAAATGTCTCATTATGAATGTTCACCGCATCTGTTCTCTCACCTTCTTTACCCCTCAATAAAATTGATTTCAAGTACATTTATCACAGCCATAGATATACAAAGAAAGAATGAATCAATCTTAAAATATAAACTATATTGCATTGTTTTCCATTTACTTTATTGTGAGAGAGCTTATTATCAGAAATGATTGACGAGTGGAGTATGCAATGAATAAAATATGGAGAACGGACGTGAGAGACATTATGAGAGAGAAATAGTGATATGAAATGAAAGGACTTTACTGTGAATAAAGATTATAAGAGAAAGAGATAAAGATGACGGCAAGACAGGATACATATTGATACGAAAATAACAATAATAATGAGATAGAGATGACGGAAAGAAAGAGAGTAAACACTGATAGCATAAGAATGAATAAAGATAATAAGAGAAAGATATAGAGATGACGGCAAGACATAGGGTACATATAGATAGGAAAATGATAATAATAATAAGATAGAGATGACGGAAAGAAAGAGAGTAAACACTGATAGCATAAGAATGAATAAAGATAATAAGAGAAAGATATAGAGATGACGGCAAGACATAGGGTACATATAGATAGGAAAATGATAATAATAAAAAGATAGAGATGACGGAAAGAAAGAGAGTAAACACTGATAGCACAAGAATGAATAAAGATAATAAGAGAAATATATAGAGATGACGGCAAGACATAGGATACATATTGATAGGAAAATAATAATAATAATAAGATAGAGATGACGGCAAGAAAGAGAGTAAACACTGATAGCATAAGAATGAATAAAGATAATAAGAGAAAGATATACAGATGACGGCAAGACATAGGGTACATATAGATAGGAAAATGATAATAATAATAAGATAGAGATGACGGCAAGAAAGAGAGTAAACACTGATAGCATAAGAATGAATAAAGATAATAAGAGAAAGATATAGAGATGACGGCAAGACATAGGGTACATAATTATAGATAGGAAAATGATAATAATAATAAGATAGAGATGACGGAAAGAAAGAGAGTAAACACTGATAGCATAAGAATGAATAAAGATAATAAGAGAAAGATATAGAGATGACGGCAAGACATAGGGTACATATAGATAGGAAAATGATAATAATAATGAGATAGAGATGACGGCAAGAAAGAGAGTATTACACTCATAGCATAATAATGAATAAAGATAATAAGAAAAAGATATACAGATGACGGCAAGACATAGGGTACATATAGATAGGAAAATGATAATAATAATAAGATAGAGATGACGGAAAGAAAGAGAGTAAACACTGATAGCATAAGAATGAATAAAGATAATAAAAGAAAGATATAAAGATGACGGCAAGACAGGATACATCTTTCTTTCATTAGTTTTATTCATTCTTATTCTATCACTGTCTACTCTCTTTCTTGCTGTCATCTCTAGCTCTTTCATTAATTTTTATTCATTCTTATTCTATCAGTCTACTCTCTTTCTTGCTGTCATCTCTATCTCTTTCTTTCATTATTTTTATTCATTCTTATTCTATCACTGTCTACTCTCTTTCTTGCTGTCATCTCTATCTCCTTCTTTCATTTTTTTTATTCATTCTTATTCTATCAGTCTACTCTCTTTCTTGCTGTCATCTCTAGCTCTTTCATTAATTTTTATTCATTCTTATTCTATCAGTCTACTCTCAGGGAACACTTTTATCACTAGAGTCTTCGTCACTGCTCGATTCGTCGGAATCAGAGTCCATGCTCCATGCTTCCATAGTAACAAGATCTCGAGCCTCCTCTACACTAAACACACGTTGACGTTTTCCAGCAGGTGCCATCGTAACATCAGTAAAAAAAATCCAAAGAAAACCGCTAAATACACGGTAATTTCGAATGTAACACTATGAAGAAAAACAGTTTACCGGAAAGTGTGCGATGTATACAATGTAAACAATAGTAAACGCAACGCGTGGCTACACACTGCGAGCGGTATTATGAATGTCTAATTGACTCGTATACATCTGTGCAAAAATGCGAAGTTGGCACGCCTACGTCCGTGCAAATCGGCGAACAAAGCAAACAAAGAGTTAATGTAAATTAAAAACAGGTCCAGACTCTTAAGGCTTCATGATACCAAGTGTCCCACACCAGCCTCATCACATCAGCTAGCAGAAGCACTGTGTTCTATGCCAAACATCAATAGTCATGCATGATATGAATAGAATCTTCTAAATTTCTGACAATAGAGTACCTAGGATAGAACCTTGTGGTACACCATTTGTTATAGAAAAAAAAATTGAGGAATTATTAAAAACTACATTTTGAGATCTATTAGAAAGATTACTTTCAAACCAAGATGACAGACAAATTTGAGTGTTGTTGTAGTTTCCGAGTGGTGAGTCAACACACTGATTACTGAGCTGGGAGACATTGCCAGACATAGCGCCATAAATCGAAATCGGGAAGGGAAAAAAAAAAAAAAAAAAAAAAAAAGAAAAAAAATCTTTTTTTTTTCTGTATCTGTGTATAAGACGCACCCCCGATTTTCAAATTTTTTCGGCGCCAAAAAAGTGCGCCTTATACACGGAGATTTACGGTACAATATTAGCTACGCGTAGCCTATAGCCTACAATGCACTCGAGGAAGCGTACTAGTACTACGCGTACGCTCGCGCACTGGATCTCCATGGTCACGTACGCGCCGTGCAATATAACTTTTTGTTGCGCTTTTTCTGCACTCATTTCTGCAAAATCGTGCTTGCATCAAAAATTTGTCAATGTCATGTGACGCGTATTGACCAATCACGATGCTTAAAATACTAGAGCCATTTTATAACCGGTAATAACTAATATATTTTGTTAGGCCATCTGTACCTGGCCTGCTTAAAATAAGTAATAAATATTCAGCAAACAAGAAATGATATTGATAATGATCATCATCAGACTGAGTTCAGACATCAACTAAATTGCCCATCGGCATCGACGCTGTCAAGAGACAAGTACAACTACAACTTACAAGAAATGTGCTATATCCGTGAAGTGATAAATCCTCAGGAAGATGGACAATCCTTCAAATTAGACGCATTTTGTTCGCGTGTACAAGGATATCAAAATTGACCGGTGCTCCCGGTAAATTTCAGTAATTTTTAAATAGTCTAGCGCCTCCGGCCATACAATGGTAGCTGCGACCATGAAAATCTCAGAATATGTGATAGATCTATATAATTTCCAAACGGGAATAGCCAATCGGTCGATTTTAATAGTCAATAAACATTGTTTTATAGCTAAATTAATATCTTGACCTTGAGAGGGAGCCATACAGCGAAAAGAGTTTATTATTTAAAATTTCATCACTTTAGACTCAATTTCAACCGCGACAACGATCACTGAATATTGTAGGATCGCATATGTTTCCTATATGTTCATTTGAACCAAATTCATGACCCCATGCCAAAACTTTGTAATACCTTTAAACTACACTTAAATTTGTACATGGTCTAGATCTAATTTTAAACAGGAAAAAAAAGGACATTTTTTTTTCTTCATTATTTTAAAAAATAAACTAAATTGGGAGACTCTCTTCAACTTGAGAAAATGTCTCCTAAAGTGGATATTTAGCCAGCAACAAAAGGACAAAAGAAACAATGCCAACAGCAAGGTAGTATTTCCCAGTTAAATTTTGCCTGTTCCCACACTTGGTCATAAAATAATAACTCATTTGGGTGGTCCAAAGAATGTTTTAATGCAACTATACCAGACAATATATATGAAGAGCTTAATTCCAAAAGGAGCTAAATCCACTTTTGATGAAAATTGAGTTATTGATATCAGAACAAAATTATTTACCTAAATTTTGGGAGCAACTATGAAAAAATGCACCTTCTAATATCACTTTTCCATAGACGCCTGTACAAAATCTGGTAAACAATTTCTCTTTTCTCTGAAGTTACAAAATGGATTTAGCTCCTTTTGGAATCAATCTCTTCATATATTATTCCCAGTTGATTTCATCTGTATTCTGTGATATTTCTTTCCTGCAGATGCATCGTTAGACCAGGATGTCGTCCCAACACTTGAGCCTAAGCCTGAGTGGCTCCCAGATCTCATCCATGAAACGGTCCGGATCCAGCGGGGCCACGTCGGGCAGTGCCAGACCCAGCTCTGGTAGGCCAGGTTCTTCGGGTGGAAATAGACCAAGCTCTGGCAGGTCCAGTGCCAGGTCCACAGCCAGCACGTCTAGAGGGAAGTCTCCTGGTAGAGGTGAAATGGGAGCTAACTTTGGTGGAAAGGTGGCAAATGCAAGGGTATGTCATTGAAACATTGTCTGCTTTCTACAGGCCTGATAAAAACCAGATTTAAATAGGTTTCCCAATTTTTTCTTCCCGATTTTATCCCGATTTCCCCCTTATTTTCTCTATTCTTTCCTATTTTCTCACTCAAAAGGGGGGAATGTTGTAAGATGCCACCCCCCCCCCCCGAATCCTCTTTTGTTTTTTTACTCAAGGGGGGCGTGGTTAAGGGACAAAAGTGCTCACTATCACCCCTTATTCTAGGACAATACCTTTTGTTTGTAAAGTAATTTGAATTTGGTTTAGACTCCAACTGATCATTGAAGTCAATCCATGTTGTAAGCATTTTTTGAAGAAAGATCATGTATCAGTATGCAGGTGCTGTTTACGCTATCGTATGAAATTTTTCTTTAACCTTTAGAAAATGCACTAAAGTATGTAGGTAATATCCTTTCACATGAATTTGAACTCGTTTTAAAATGCCTATGACTAAGAAGAGGAAGAAGATGGGAAAGTGATAATTGCGATGGTTAACACTTCTTTCTTTAACAAAATTATTCAATAATAAAAAATAAAAAAAAGAGGAATGTGTATACCAGGTACTCTTGGAAGTTTAAACATAATTACTGTACATTATTGCCCATAAAGTTGGAATATATTTTTGTTTATCTCTTTTCATGAAGTAATTGTGACAGTAATACGCAGTATGATTTATTATTGATAGATTCAGTTTATATCTTCTCAGAACTTTATTGATCAATCTAAAGAGTCATAGAGATTGATCAATTAAGTTCTCAGAAGATATACATTTTAAATATCAAGAATAAACCATATTGTCACAATCATTTCATGAAAATATGTAAGGAAAACAAATGAAACTTTATGGGCAACAGTCTATTTAGCTGGATTCTTTTTGAAATATTTTTTTTTACATGTATTTCTGAACCTGCTGTGTGTATAGGGGACTGGTAGTGGATTAACGAGAAGTTCTAGCAGTTCAGGAATTGGAAGCTCAGACTCGAGACAAAAGAGATGTAAGTCAAAATTTCTATTAAAAGCGAGTGGTCAGTGCTAACCTGATATTTTTAATGCACCAAAGTAAATCACCTTTCTCAGTGAAAGAATATGTAGTTTAATCTTAGTGACAGAGTGTGTTTGTTATGTGTTTTGTTTCTAAGGTCTACTGATAATAATAATAATACTAATAAAACTCAGCTTTTATATAGCGCGAATTACAATTAAGTCTCTAAGTGCTTCCAAACGTGGAGGTTATTACCCCAGCTTTAGCTGTGCTGCCATTACGGCGTTCTAGCATTTCAAGGAATTAATTCCTGCCAGGTACCCATTTACATCACCTGGGTTGAGTGTGGCAAATGTAGATCAATGTCTTGCCAAAGGACATAAGTGCTGCAGCAGCACTCAAACCTCGGACCTTGTGATCAACAGTCTGCCAATGTAACCACTTGACCACGATACTATATCTAATTACAATGCCAGTATGTCAACAAACTGTATGAGTGATAATTGTGCCATTTGTTTATTAGCTACACTGTACATACCTTTAAATGGAGGGATGATGGAGTAATAAAAATACATGAGAATTATATGTAATTTAATGTACTATAACTCTCATACTCGCGCACTCACAAAAAATATAAATGTTAAGGTTGAATTCTTTATATATATTCAGCTTCAAATGAAATCGCCTGATTTAGTATCTTCCTTGGCCCAGTTGCATACAACTTTTTTTCTTTTAATCTATAGCAGCAGAATCTACACATCGCAGTAACACGACAGATGATTCAGATTCAGTGCTTCAGGCTATGGTGAATCCAAAGTAAGAACGAATGAGTGCTATTTATTAGTCGTAACATGCTAGTTTTACATAAATGTACTTGTCTTAATATCATATAAAATAAAATTGTAGGCTTTTAAAGCCTGTCTGCACGAGTTTGGCCATGAGGGATTAGACCTCCCAGTGTGGTCACTGACAGGTGGTCATCTCATCAACTCAGCTCTCAATTAACATAAGAAAAAGAGGATCATGGGGTACCAACGGGCACCGCTTAGGCATTGTTTTCTATATAGAGGGAGCAAGTAGCTACAAGTAGTGCAGTGGGGCTTTAAATTTCAAGTAAAATTTTTCTTGGCATCTCCAAATTACTTTTGTTGTCCTGAAAATCATGGAAAATATCACTTGAAAGGCTTGTAAGATTTGTGAGAGCATCTGCAATTTGAGATTCGTTCACTGTTCTCTCATATTAGTAAGCTAGTGGTCCAACATTTCCTCTTGAAACATTTTCTGTGTGCTTTATTTCATCAAAGATGATTGGTCAAATTAGGGTGGCAAGTTTTTTTTCTACTTTCTTCTCTCTCTCTATGGCTCGATTTCACAAAGGAGGTTTAAATTTAACCCATGGTTTAAATCTCCATTTACATAACCCATGGTCTAAAATTATCGCAAAATAAGCGCAACACAGTCAGAGGTCCAATATTAGATGCACGCAAGACAAGGTACGCTTAATTTGCGCTAATTAACCTATAAATATAAACCTTCTTTGTGAAATCGGGCCTTTAGGTTTAGAGTTAGGGTAATAGGGTTGTGGTCCAGGGTTGAAATCAAGATTTTGGTTAGTGTAAGAACTTGACTGTATAACATAAATTTGTTGCTGAAGTGTGTTTGTCGGACAACCTCTAAAGCCGATTTCAACTCTTTCAGTTCTACAGATTTCATGAACCTGTTCAACAATGATCACCAACCGGTTATCAGAAGCAAAGCAGGTGGAAGCACCAAAAAGCCATCTACTCAGAAGAAAAGACAAGAGCCGGTGAGTACCTATTACATCTATGCTGAATGCGCAAGAAGTTTCTTCTCTTTCTTCAATAAGCCATAGTGTGAATCTTTTTGATAATTCAGAAATATGTATACAATGTAACCCAACTGATGAGCCATGTTGTAATAAAATGATTTATATTATTTTTTCCATGGAAAGCTTTTTAAAACAAATATTTTTTGTTTGTCCAACTGACTTCATATTTGAGGTTACAAGGTTCGGATCCAGTGTTTTTCCTTTACGCAACTTCCCAGTATTTTCCTGGAAATTGCCAGCCCTGTTAAAGGTACTCTACAGGGCTATGTCCCATTTGCAGGCCAAAAAAATGAAAAAGTTAAATTCCAACTGCATTTGAAAGATAATACTAATTTAGAACTTCCCTAAAACAGGTGGGGCTTGAAAATGTCTTCAAGTGGGAAAATAACGACTATTAGTTGTCAAATCGACTTTAGGGCTATAGAGCCCAAAAGTAATAGTCTTGATTTTCAGACAATTGTACCGAATGGTCATACGTTTTATGCTGCGCAAAGATTCAATCAGTTTAATCTTGGCCATCACAAGAAGTGGGTTATTGATATAGACAAATGCTCATGTACCCTTTACAACTCTTTTCATGTATGTTATTACCAAAGACGAAAAAAAGCCAGTCAGTCACTCAACAGATAGGATATACATGACATATTCATAATTCCTGCAAAGTTCTACAGTATTTGAGGTTGGCTGCAAAAGGGACATAGTACCTTTAAGGCAAGTCATTATGGCATTTTACATATATATATATCAACAGAGTTGTTTTTTTCAACTCATGACTGGTAAGGGAATCTGGGAAGAAATTTCTTGAATATATTGTGTTGCTCCATATCCAACCGCTGGATGATGTACAGTGTATTGCATTCCATCCTCCATAAACTGACAACGGTGACTATTTGCATGCCTCACTTAGCATTATTACTAGAGATGTGTTTCAAAAGACATTTTTATAAAAATTCAATTTCAGATGTCGAGCAGAGCTTTTCAGATTCCCATGAGTGCCAGGACCAGCAGCACCTTGGATTCTTACAGGCTGAACAGCTCCAGGTCCCCTGCAGGAGATGCTGCGGCCTCGCCCTTTGAGTCGTACACTCAACACCTCGAGAAGGACATTGATTCAAACCACATAGCAAGGAACTCTTACCAGCAACCCGAGAAGGATTATGACAGTCTGCCCCTCAGGAACGGGGGTCCCGCTCTGAGCCCAAGGGGACCGGACAAGAATCTGAGACCCCCCAGCCCGAACAAGACCAACAAGAATGAGTTCCAGCTGGGTGAGGAGTCCACAAGTCGGTGGTCTTCGAGTAAAAATTCTCACCAAGGACTACCATCGAACAGATCAATACACGATGCGAATGCGCGACTCTTGAGAACTAGTACGTCCTCGGACCACCCTGTGGCCGAGGAATACATTGAGTCGGTCAACGAGGCTGCCACCAAGATACAGCGATGGTACAAAGGATGTGCGCAGGAGAGGCGAAAAGAGGGGGAGGACGAGATCAAGAAAATCTTGAGCCAGAAGCGGAAGGAACGATCGGATCTGGTCCACAGGGAACAGGACTCGGAGAGGACTAGGGACCAGCAGGAGAGGGATCGAAAGAGAATAAGGGAGGAGAAATTACGGCAGGCCAGGCAATCAGCTATTCAGGTATGTAAAGGGATGTGACAGATGTGTCCACTTTAGTATCAGATAGTCAGTCTAAAGACATTTTACACAAAATGTATATACTGCTGATTGAAAAAAAGATGAGTTTAATGTTTGATGCATATATATCTTTTTTTAATGCTTATAATCTATAACTGGTTATTGTTTCAGAGACTTTGTAAACAAAAGTTTGCATATTTTCTTGACCTACTGGCATATTAGATTGGATGTCATATTTTATGTGAATCTATATTTACCACCGCAACAAAAATTCCTTACATTCCAGGTAAAACATTCAGGGGATATATGCTGATTTCTCACCAGTGTACTTTCTCTGTCTATCCCCCGATTTATTTTCATCATGCTATTTCTTTCTTCCCTTAACCCTATTTTAACTGGGCTATTTCAGAGATGGTTTTTACTGGGGGGGGGGGGGGGGGTCAATTTGACCCCCCCTAAGATCTTGGCCGTTTCACCGCCGATCGCCGCGAAAATTTGCATGCATGTCAAGTGAAGTGTATAGAATACTATGGTAATTTCAAATTTTTGAAAAATTCACTCACTTGCATATTTATGGTAATAAATGCAAATAAGGTCATAAAATTCACATTTCTGCCCATAGATCATAGATTATTCATATTTAAGTATTCTTTTTCACTACATATATTTATTAGACCATTTGAAATAATAGTAAAACACAACAAATTGGAAGAGCCAGGTTATTCCTTATGTTATCTCTTGTTTTTATAATTTATGTATTTCATTGTTTGTTTAACTTATGTATTTTATTGTTTTTGTTGTTTTATATCATTTATAACTACAATTCAACTATTTTGACCCCAAAACAAACATCTAAACTTTAAACAAGACTGAATAACCAATGTTTTATCTATTTTTAGGAAAAATGACTTTTACATATGTTTTGTACACAAATCACGAAAATGAGCGATTTTCGGGCTGACATGCAAGGACAAAAGGTCACGTGACCTTCTAACCGTAGGTCCGATTTTCGAAAAAATTGTTTTAAAAGATGCGTAAGACTCGAAAGTAAAAAGTCATGAAAGGAAAATTTTATATCTACCGCGGTTTCGGAGTAGTCGTGAAATTTCTACAGGGGGGGTCAAATTGACCCCCCCCCCAGTCAACATAGGGTTAAAGGCATCGTTTATTAAACTATGTTAAATCTGAGATGCATGGCCCTACGTGTGATCAGTGTCTTTGATATGGCGTCTTATTCCAGCCCTAAAAAAATCTGCTTCAAAATTATCATGAAGTGCCTCAAAAAAGTAAAAATTGTTGAGTGACCGGTTTTACCATACTCATTTTCCCCAATAGAATGTAGTGTTATGAAAACAGTTAGGAAAATGAATTTTTAAATTTCGATTTCAAATCATAAATATATCTTGATAATCAGATAGGCGATCGGCTTGTAAGAAACATGGGGTTTCTGAATGACCTAAAGGTTTATAATTATGATTGCAGCATGAGCTAAATCCAGGATTTTCATTTCTGATTCTGAGTCAAAGTTTTAGATCCTTTAATTCTCCTCCATCACAGGATCTACAGAGATCAAGAGAGGAGAAGAAACGAGAGATCAAAGAGAAGGCAGAGGAGGAGCTGCGTTATCTCAAAGCAAGCGGGAAAGTAGGCAAGAAACCAGCAGCGAAGAAAGGGGCCATCAAGAAACAGTCAACAGGCTCAGGTCCAAGCCCAACAAAAAAGCTTTTAGATGGGACTACACCTCATCCAGTTGAACCTGAATCAAGAAGACAACAGAGGCCGGGCACATCTAGCAGTACAGGGAGAAAGGTGGATGAGATATTTGAAGTAAGCATGTTCAATTTTTGTAAATGATGGCAAAGACATACTTGCGTACCAATATACTATGAATGCAGTTGTTAGTGGGATTGCATACATGTATATACACACTGTACTTTATTTGCGGTAAATTGATTTTCGTGGATTTCGCGCTAAAGTAAGTGTCCGCAAATTTTAGAACTCGCAAAAATATAAACATAACTTCCTAGTCGTGTTCTGAACGGGCTGAATTTGGTGCAACTCAAATTTGTTTTGGGGTCCCTCAGCGCGAAAAATTAATCACGCAAAAATAACATCGTTTACAGTATATTTTTGTGTACATTCATTTTTTTTTTTTATTACTGTTTTTTTGGGGGGCATGTGTGTGAATCATCTTGGGACTGGTTTTAGTGCATTCATGTTTTGGAGAGAGAGAGAGAGAGAGAGTTTATTACAGAGCACTGTCTAATATTGTTATCGATGAAACTTATGAATGTGTATGACTTTAGAATTCTTTCAATGTGAGTTGGTCAGTTGATTAGTTGTAATTGCTTTGAAATCACAAGGCTTTATTGAAGCACTGATCACTACAAAATACACTGCACATCTTGCTAAAGCCAAAAGGAAATTGTTCGAGCTCATGCCAGTCATTTATCCTTTAATATGTTACAGGTTACCTTTTCTTTGAAGATGACTGTGAATGACCTAGGATATCTTCTTTATTATTATTATTTTGTTGTTGCTTTTGCTATTTTGTTAATTTGCATGCTTACAGTAAATTTTTGCAGTCCTTTGTCAGTTAACTAAACACACATAGTCTCTGATATGTGGTTATTTTTATATACTATTTTAATTGATAACTCAGAATAAAATAAATTGTAAATATCTGCCCTACATGTTCCGAGATACATTATTTCAACTTCATGACATGATCGTAACAGATTTCAACTCTGCAGCGTAGATTTGCTAAAAATAAATCCTTCTATGGAAATTTAATTATGTATCCTTCCTAAATTTCATCAGATTATCTAGACATAAGAAATATTCAAATTAATTATATTTCACTCTGACTTTTCCTCCATTCCATCACAGAGTGAACCTTCAACTCATCGGACCGGTGCTACGGACAATGGTTACCATGGCGATACAGACAGTGAGAGACCCGATGACACACCCAGTCAGGCACCCACCAAGACCACCCTAACAGACCTCCTAGACACACTCAAGCTACTGGAGGAACCTGTCAGGGTACCCAGCCCCACAGAGAAGAAGCAGAAAGGACCTGCATGGTGTAAGTTGACTTATGAATTTAGTATCAGTAATACAGAGCTGCCAACTAGTATGGATTTCCCGTATTTGGTACGGAAATTAACGATCATTACGGCAGTACGGATGTTGTCTAGATTTACAAATTACAAAATATTTAAAAAAATTGTTTGATTTTGTTAGTATATTTTGTTTGGCGTAAATAAGATTTATCTTTTATTTCAACATTTGTGGCTTACACCCAGTAAATAAGATTGATTGATCGATCTGTATTGAAAAACAAGTCAGAAAATATCTTGGAACCAGCGGAACTTGAACCTGCATCTACTGCTTGCCGGGCAGCGACTCAATCTTATTTACTGGGTGTAAGCCACAAATATGTTTAAATAATTGAAATTTCTCCCAGGAAGCATTACATTTATAAAAGATTTATCTTAGCGAGTGCTGTATGGCGGCCATCCAACACTCTCTGTCAAAGTTCTATCTAGTTTTACTTCATTTTTCTTTACCAGTGGATATATTTGATGATGAGGAAGAAGATGAGGAGCAGGAGGAAGATGAACCGCAACCACCAAGTAGCCGGTATCTATCGGCCAGCAGGACCGGTGGTCCAGGGGGTCAGTACCTCTCAGAGGAGAACCTCCAGGAGGTCACGAGGAGGAGTCTGGGAGGGGAGGTCAGCAAACCTGTCCAGCAACCCAAGACCAAGGCTGCCCCTGCTGGTGGTCATGCCTTGCTAACAGATGACAAGCTCAGGTGAGGACAATGTTTCAGGGCTGATAATTACCCGATTTAAATCAGTTTCCAGATTATTTTATTTTTTTCCTGATTTTTCTTTCTTCCCACTTTTACCCCAGTGTTTCCCTTTTCCCCCTATTTTTCTCCTATTTTTCCCCAATTTTCTTACTCAAAAGGCGGGGAATGTTGTTAGATGCCATTTTTTCCCCCCGAATCCTTTCTTTTTCTTTTTTTTTCTGAAGAGGGGGTGGTTGAGGAAAAGAAAAAACCTTTTTTTTTTAGTGCTCACTGTTACCCCTGATGTTTGTGATATCCAATTCTTCATGCAGATTTCAATTACAATGTTTATCATTAATATTCTTTTATTGCAACCAAAAGGTTTGGGTTCCATAGACAATAAAAATAAAAACAGATGCAAAAAAATAGTAGAAAATAATTTACACAATTGCTAGATTAAATGGGCTTTTCTTTTATGGAGCAATAATATATAAAGTTGAAAGCGAGAGCAAATGGATGAAACATATGGTGTTAAACTTTCTACCTTTTTTAGCGTGCAAGGTTTGCAATATTTAATTTCTTAATAATCAAAGTTGTAGAATCCTGTTGCTCTTGAACATATATGTATGATTCAGTGGCTATTTTTATGCTTCAAAAAGAGAATTCTGACATTTTACCTGAAAGAGAACTGGGGTTTCCCCTTAATAAGAAAAACAAACAAGCAAATACACATACATTAAGGCTGCGACGGGTAGTCGAATGCTCGAGTACCCGCACGGTTGACAACTACTCGGGTACGATTTTTCGTACCCGAATATTTGGCCACAAAAAAAAAAAAAAAAAAAAAAAAAAAAAAAAAAAAAAAAAATGTTACCCGTGCCAGGGAGAGCGGCAGCCGCTGGCATGGTACCGTCGGTAAAAATGTTTCCCAACTCAAGCACTGTCAAACTCACCTTTCAGAAACTGGGACCAAATGTCCAGATTTCTGTTTGGACTTGGAGGAAAATGGATTATTCTGCCATCTTTGCTTTTTAAAACAGCATTGTTTACTGTTATTATTCTTATTAAATCGGCGCCTTCAACTGCAACTTAAAGTAAAATTGCATGCGTTTTGGGCGAGGGATCTGAGAAACTGCCGAGTGGTATGGTAGTGGCAAAAAAAGTCAAAAAAGAAAAAAAAGTCAAAAAATCAAAAAATTCAAAAAAAATCAAAAAAAATCAAAAAAATTCAGAAAAATTATAAAAAAAACATGGCGTCCGAATACTCGAGTATTCGCCTGTAAGCCTGGGAGTGTACTCGGGTACCTCATTACACTGTTGTGCACAGCCTTAACATACATACAAACAAAACAAGAGTAAAGAAAGAAAGAAGGAGACAAACAAAAATGATGATATTGACATTCATTACAATGCAAATTTTCACATATTGTTCACTTATCAACACTCTCTAGCCCTTATGTTAATTATGCATTCATAATATTTGTTTGATTTCGTATATTATCTGTATAAAATTATATACACTTGAAATATTGTAACAAACCATATTATGTTCATGAAAATGTATGATGAAAAAAAGAAAGATGCAGAAACCAATAAATCAAATCAAATAAAATTATGCTAAATAAAATATAAAATTATATACACTTGAAATATTGTTTCAAACCATATTATGTTCATGAAAATGTATGATGAAAAAAAAAAGATGCAGAAACCAATACCGGTAAATCAAATCAAATCAAATTATGCTACATTTTGACCCTGCATAAACAATTCTTGCCCCTTTCACCCTGCAGGCACATTAGACCCTGCATTTAAATTCTTTGACCCCTTTCACGCTGCAGGCACATCATGACCCTGCATAAACAATTATTTGACCCCTTTCACGCTGCAGGCACATCATGACCCTGCATAAACAATTCTTGACCCCTTTCACGCTGCAGGCACATCATGACCCTGCATAAACAATTCTTTGACCCCTTTCACGCTGCAGGCACATCATGTCCTTTTTGGACGAGGTAGACCAAGCAGAGCACGATACGGTCAGCGAGTTCTCCCAGGCTCTGGACGTGGACCAGGCACCCACCACCTCCAGGACCATCCCTGCCCTTCCTCTGGTCCCCTCGGCCGAGGAGATCCAGAGGCTGGAAGAGGCTTCAGCAGCGGCCTCGGAGGTCACCAGTACAGTCCTGTCTCAGAGGCTGCAGTTGGAGGAGAAGGAGAGGAGTGTCAAGATGCTACAAAAGGGTCTGGTTAGTCCAGGGGCCTGTTTCACATAACTTTTTTTCAATGACAAATGACAAAAATCAGTGACGAATCTGCTGATAACCAATCAGAAGAAAGGATTTCAGTAGCTTATAACAAAAACTGTCATTTGTCACTGATGACAAGTTTTGTGAAACCCCCCCCCCCCCCCCCCCAAAAAAAAAAAACTCTACTCTATGTTTGTCCCTTGTTCTCCTTCATAATTTTATTGCATACCCCAGAGATGCCAGTCTTCAAGTTTTTGCCTGATTTCAGGCCTTGACAACTTCCCATTTCAGGCTTTTTCAGGCTTTATATTGTACAGCACATATGGGGCTTTAACGTGTTCTGGCTTCTTTTCAGGCCCATTGAGTAAAACTGACTGGCATCCCTGATACCCTTAAGCCACTCCAAATCTTTCCAAAGGGATATCAAATTCAAATAGCCAACCATTTCAGCCTTTTTCTTGCTGATCTTGTACAGTAGGTATTTTCATTTCTAGAATCAGAATTTAAATATGACCATGCAATTGGACATATTGTTTAATTTGTTTAAAAATCAATTAAATGTAACTTGAGAAGTACTCTGAAGTTTCAGTTTCCCAGTTGTATATATTGTCAGCTTTAGTTCCCTTTCTAGATATTACGGCAAGTCATGCAAACATCAAGGCCAGACCTTTTAGACTACTGGTATATTATATATATATATATATATATATATATATATATATATAGGATTTATTGAAATCAAATCACATCAAAAACCGAGAACAAACAGTCCAGAGACTGACACCTGTTTTGGATACAATATACAATTCAAATCAAGTATAAATAATAAAAGAGCAGTAACGAATAAATAAATAAATTACATAAGTTAAAATATCAAATAACTATCATCACTGAATATTGCAAAAAGGACATACAAACAATAACAACAATAAATATACATCATTACAATTACATCAATAGAGAACTCTCGAGCTGTGCAATAATAAATCAGGACCGAGAGTCCAATGAACAAAATAAAAGAAGAAGCATAAGACTAATCAGACCTTCATTTCTAAGGAGCGCGATCGCGCCGGCGCTCCTACAGCGCTCCTAAAAAATAATAAGGAGAGTTGTTTACAGCGCTCCTTGGTTTCAATGTTTTCCTTCAGTTAAAAATCCCGTTTAGGGTGCATTTTTGTGGCCGATCGCACCGGCAAAATTGTCAACAAATCGCCATTTTAAGCTTCTAGCAACTTGTCAGTCATTCTCCGAAACAATGCATGTCCTACTAAATATTCATGAACACTATAACTTCGTCACAAATTTCAACCACTTACATTGCCAAGCCTTCGATTAAGCGGGCGCAGGGCGCAAATTTGCGCTCATAAAACCACCAATTGCGCCCATAATCATCTAAAACTAGACGGCAAGGCGCAAGTGTTTGCTGTGAAAATGCGCCCATAAATTATTAGAACAGAAAAAATACACGAATGATTCGTAAAGGGCGCATTTTCACGGAAACACTTGCGCCTTATAAAAGCACTAAATACGAAGCTAGTAGAGAGCTCACGCGGCAAACTGTTTGTGATTCGGAATCACAAACAGTTTGCCGCGCAGGAGCTCTCTACTAGCTACGTATTTAGTGCTTTAATAAGGCACATGTGTTTCCGTGAAAATGCGCCCCTTTGTTTACGTACGTACGTTCAGATCATGCGATCGCTAGATGCTACTGTGGCGCTGGCGCACGCATATGCGTACGTACAAATGTATCGAAGGATCAAGACAACAAATCGTCAAATGGAGAAATAAACAAGCATTCAAATAGTCATTAGAGATCTGTCGAGGTTTGTTTGTAGTTCTAGTTTATTATTTCATCTTAAATAGAATTTAGAATTATCTTATTGATAAGTTAAGAACACCTACGATATTCTCGATCGTAGCTACTCTCTTTTTGCCAGCAGCCGACCTAGCGTTGTTTCGGCAGAAAGCTAGCCGGCCAGCTTCCCACGACGAACCTTTCGAGTCCTGGTAAAATTGCGCGCTGCAAAACTCCGAAACTGCATTGGTCTCGTTGAAAAACTCCAGCCCGCTCGCCTCCCACCACGGACCATTCGTGGTATGGTGAGAGTGTGTGTGCGAGGTACGATTTTGGTTTCGGGAACGCACGTGTTACGCAACTTCTTCTTATTTCTTCGGTTATACAACAATTAAAAAGGCAATTTCTTCAAATTTGCTCCTACTGCCGAGAGTGTGTCGGGAGGTTTGTGTGTCTATTCATTTGCTCATCAACATCAATTTTCAAATTGAGCTCCTCACTCTTTCCAGGAGAGTTATTTGAGGAGCTCAATTTGAGCTCCTTGGCAAAACAAGGAGTGGGATTAATAGAGCTCCACCAAATTCTAGAAATGAAGGTCTGACTAATAAAGGGTTTTAAAGAGATTAACGGTGAAAGAGAGGGGAAGACGTCAGATAAACAAAATTTCTGAGAGGTTTCTATTTTTCTCTACATCATCGCCATAGAATCAGCAGCGTGAGCTGACAGTCCGACACGCCAAGGAACAGGATAAGGAGACCAAGAGAAGGCTCCAGCTCCAGAAGGAAGAATATGAATCGACCATCAAGAGACATCTTTCATTTATAGATCAGGTAAAGTCGAGAGAGAAAGAAAGACCAGGGGGGTGTTTCACAAAGAGGGTCATTCCATGTCAAATCACCCAATGGTTTTAACCCGACCATTTTTGATTTTGATGAAACTTTGTGTACTTGTTGAGTGTGATCTCACAGCACCAAATCCAAAATTTTAGCTCAATCGGGTGAGGGGTTTGGGAGATACGGCCCACCAAATTTTGAGATTTTTTCAAAAATGGGGGTGGCGGGCCTACCTTTTAACCCTTGTATTTCGGGACCTAATGGGTCAATCTTCACAAAATTTGTATTATTGGAAAGGGTATTCAATAAGGATTCCAAATCTGCCGCCATTTTGAAAATTTGTATATGTTGGGGTACTTTGACCTCTTGACCTAAGATTTGACCTTGAAATTGACCTTGTGGATCACGTAACCTTGACAACATTTTTCATGAAATGCAATCTCTGACATGTTCACTAAAACATATAAAAGTTTCAGAGATATAATATTTTTTGTTTAGGAGCAATAAGGATTGAAAGTATCCGTACTTACAGATATTCACAATAAACCCTATTATAATGTATACAATACATGCAATATGCACAGTACAACATACAGTACATGTATATGTACATCTTCAACATGCTTTTTTGTTCTAGGCATATCCATTCTAAGTTCATATAGGCCTAAAGGGTTAACAGGATGTATGGCTTTAGGCCTCTGAGTCGGTTCTAGGATAATTACCCCCCCCCCCTGGAAAACTAACCCCCAGGAAATGTCCCCCCCCCCCAAGGAAAATTACCCCCCGAGGACTATCACACCCATAGGACAATTACCCCCAGAAAATTACCTTCTAGGACAATCTGTCCCCCCCCCCCCGAGGACAATTACCCCCCGTACAATTACACCCTAAGACAATTACCCCCCGGACAATTACCCCCCCCCCCCCCCTTATTCATTAAAGGGGAAGTCCATCCTGACAATAAGTTGGTTTTAATCAAAGCAGATTTTTTTTTGGGGAGGTAATTTACCTTGGGGGGTAATTTTCCAGGGGGGAGGGGTAATTCGTCGGCCAGGTGGCAGAAGGGCGTAAGCGCGCGAGCGACTCGAAAACTACTTTTCAAATTATTCGCATTAAAAGATTTGTTTTATATTTAAACTGCTTTCCGTCCCGAAAATTGGTTTAAAACATAAAGACTAATAGAAATGTTGTAGTAGAACACAGCCACAATTCTTTTCTCGGAAATAAATCAACGCCCTTCTGCCAGCCAGGCGACGAATTGTCCTCGGGGGGGGGGGGGGGGGGGGGGGGGATAGATTGTCCTAGGAAGTAATTTTCTGGGGTTAATTGTCCTCTGGGTGTGATAGTCCTCGGAGGTAATTGTCCTCGGGGGGGGGGGGGGGGGGGGGTAATTATCCTAGAACCGACTCGGAGGCCTAAAGTCTAACATCCTGTTAACCCTTTAGGCCTATATGAACTTGTCATTTTATTTCTATTCAAGTACTGCTGACATTTAGAAAAAAAAAGCATGTGGAAGATGTATGTTGTACTGTGCATATTGCATGTATTGTATACATTATAATAGGGTTTATTGTGAATATCTGTAAGTATGGATACTTTCAATCCTTGTTGCTCCTAAACAAAAAATATTATATCTCTGAAACTTTTATATGTTTAAGTGAACATGTCAGAGATTGCATTTCATGAAAAATGTTGTCAAGGTTACGTGATCCACAAGGTCAATTTCAAGGTCAAATCTTAGGTCAAGAGGTAAAAGTACCCCAACATGTACAAATTTTCAAAATGGCGGCAGATTTGGAATCCTTATTGAATACCCTTTCCAACAATACAAATTTTGTGAAGATTGACCCATTAGGTCCCGAGATACAAGGGTTCAAAGGTAGGCCCGCCACTCCCATTTTTGCAAATATCTCAAAATTTGGTTGGCCGTATCTCCCAAACCCCTCACCCAATTGACCTAAAATTTTGGATTTGGTGCTGTGAGATCACACTTAACAAGTACACAAAGTTTCATCAAAATCAAAAATGGTCGGGTTCAGATTTTCAGATTTTTTGGGTGATTTGACATGGAATGACCCAAGATCCTAAGTTGAACTTATCTCGAAGTTGGACTTAACAATTATAAAAGCCGTTAGCATCTTTGAAAATATTTCGTAAAAGTTATTTAAAAAGGCATCAAATGTTGATTCAAGTCATTCATATTTTCTATGTTCAAGGAGATTTCATGTTCTAGATGTGGAATTTATGAAAAATCCTAAATACTTAAATTTTAGCTTTTGAATATATTTTATTTTAAGGCTACAAATGGCTCTCCATAATGTTTAAGTCCAACTTAGAGTTGAGTTTGACTTAAGATCTTTGTGAAACATCCCCCAGAGCTGTGAGATTATAGTCAATCTTGATTTAGGACTATTTTTTAAAAGGAGGTACATTAGTTGAAGTTGAAGAAGTTGATTGAAAAGTTTTTAACCCTCATTTCATTTTCATTCAAAGCCTGTCTGCACTAGTTTGGCCAGGGGATTAGACCTCCCTGTAAGGTCACTGACAGGTGGTTATCTCATCAAATCGGCTCTCAATTAACATAAGAAAAAGGGGATTTCCGATTATGGGGGACCAACAGGCACCGATTAGGCATCGTTTGCTATATAGAGGGTGTGAGTAGCTATAAGTAGTGCAGTCAGGCTTTAAAGGAGTGCTATTACTGAAATTCTGTAAATCTAACAAACAAACTGAATAAATGAAGCCTAGAAGTTGAAGAAATAAAATAACTCCATGACATGATTTTTATGCATTAACTTGTTTCAAAATGTCAGTAATATTTCCTCAATGAAGAGGCTGACAGTTGGTTCTTCAAAATACAGTGGAATAGCTCTACCAATTTTGATACGTGTGGTTTTAAACTTGACTAAATTTACTATTATATATCAATATGAATATGAGCCATTTTCTCAATAATTTGATGTTGTTAGCAGGCATGTGACAAAGTGATGCTTTCTTGATGGATGAAATAGTTGGGTTACTTTAATACAAATCTTTTGCTATAATTATACTTGTCTGTTATTCCACAGCTCATTGATGACAAGAAGGCGTTGAGTGAGAAATACGACGGTGTTGTGACAGAGCTGAAGCAAGTGGATAAGAAATACCAAGGAAGGATAAAGAACATGGATGACAGGTGAGTAAAAATAAGCCAAGTAAAATGTTTTTTTTTGTTTTTAAAGGCATTGTTTAACAATTTTTCCAGTTTTACAAATCTGAGACGCATGGCCTTACGGGTTATCAGTGTCTGTGATATGGTGTTACTTCTATTGAAACCCTAAACAAATTGTACTTGATCATGAAGTGCTTCAAAAAAATAAAAATCTTTGAGTGACCGGTTTTACCATACTCATTTTCCCCAACGGTGGGAAAACGGATTTCAAAATGTCGAATTCCAATCAAACAGGTGATCGGCTTGTAAAAGTCATGGGATTCCTGACTGACCTACAGGTTACTTCATAATTATGATAGCAGCATGAGCTAAATCCAGGATTTTGTTTAGAATCTGAGACAAAGTTACCCAATCACTTTATATAAATGTGCAATGTAGGTCTTATAAACAAAGCTATAATTGGAAGGGTGTCTCATTTTAATTGTGCAACCGGGAGAGCAGAACGCTTTTGAGATTTACATTGATGTTGCAAATTACAATTTAGTATATCAATTGATTGATTTCACTTTTTGTTGTACAAGTTGTTTTAAATCATTTCCATAGATGCTTAAAAAAGTGAAATGGTTGCTTCACACTGTTACAATGATATCCCGTGACAATTCAAAGAAAACTTATCATAATGAGGTTTTTGTGAATTTCAACCAAAGCATTTTGGGTATATTCCATGTGACTCAAAACAATTATATGGATTTCCTCCATCATCTTGCTTTATTATAAAAGATTGACCGAGTTTAAAGAGAAGGTTGAGTTCTGGGAAGAGGTGTAAAATAATTTGTGAGCATTATTATTTGTATTATGCAAGTATGAAAGAACATCAGATAAATCATGTTCCCTGAAAAGCATGGCTCCTCAAATGACTTCATATTCCAAATATGGCATGTAACATCATAAAAATAGGGACAGATTTTTATGCC
>JAVYIG010000151.1:85000-240000 GCA_035222895.1 Strongylocentrotus droebachiensis
GAAAGAGATATGGCTAAACAAAGGTAAAATTTTAAGCAGCTATGGTATTGAGTGTAGCAGTAGCTGTCTAGAGAGGGGGAGGGAGGGAGGGAGAGAGATAGAAGAGCTCCAGGACCTCATTAATTTGAGATGAAGGAAACATTTATTCAATACATTTTCAAGATTCTTCACAAGTCTACAGACAATTATGTAGAGTTTTCTGTAAAATGCATTAAATTAGCATTTTGCATAATTAATTAGGCTATAACGACAAAAATTTGCATATTAGGAAAAAACTAATCATACCATCTTGTTCCTTTCGTAAATTTCTACAAACATGCAAATGTTCGTGTTCATAGGACATTTGACGGCCAAGATCATGGGGGGGGGGGGCATCCCAGGCCCCCCTCCCCCCAGGCAGTGAGGTGCTCAAAATAGCCCAGTACAGTAAGGATTAAACGATGCCTTTAATAGCTTGTCAAATGAATTCCCTTAGGCAGATTCCTAACAATCTTTTATTTGTTCTCCTTGTGGCAGGTACGAGAAGCAGCTGGAGCAGGAGGAGGCTGCCTACCAGCAGCAGAGAAGGAGGATGTACTCTGAGGTCCAGGAGGAGAAGGATCGCATCAACGAACAGGCCCGGAGGCAGAGGCAGGAGATGGATCGGCTCCAGCAAACGATGGAGGGCAACAGCCACAAGGCCATCAGCGCCATGAAGGAGGAGTATGAGAAGGCTAGGGATGAACAAGAGAGGAGACATAGGGTAGGATATCGAGGCGTCAGTGACACAAAAACATAACTCCATTTTGGCCATTTTGATAAAAAGTAGTTTATGTGTCACTGAGCACTTAGGCCTTTTAGAGTTAAGTCTATGTTTCACTAGCCATTGACTTCAATGGGGTGTTGGGTGGAGTTAAGTCTTTGTGTTTCCTGAAAAGCCTACATTTTTCTGAATATTTTTCGGTAAAATATCTTTGTCTTAAAAACAAAACAAAAATCCTTTAAACCTAATTCATTATTGATGACTGTGAGATAACATTGTCTTTGTGTGTCATTCTTCTTTTGTTTCTTCTTCAACTCCAGGCTGAGGTGAAAGACTTAGAAGAGCGTCTAAGGATAGAGAAGCAGGCATGGGAAGAAAACTACATGAAGAAGCAGGTTTGTTTGCTTTTGTGTGGCCGGTGTATGCTAATATTTTCCTGTCCTTTAAAGCCCGTCTGCACTAGTTTGGCCAGGGGGTTTAGACCTCCCTGCAAGGTCACTGACAAGTGGTTATCTGATCCAATCAGCTCTCAATTAACATAAGAAAAAGGGGATCATGGAGTACCAACAGTCACCGATTAGGCATTGTTTGCTGTATAGAGGGCGCAAGTAGCTATAAGTAGTGAAGTGGGGCTTTAATCTTATAATCTACGACAATATTGGAAAGGTTCTTTCATAACTAGCCACCGTGTTGGGTTGATCTCTTACTTTGATGATGATGATGATGATGATGACATTAGCGATGATTCCATGTGATAAGGTGTTCATTCCTAGCTGCCTATTTTTCTGTCTTCAAAGTAGTGTTATGAACCCTTTATTCCTATTTGTTCTGAAATCAGCTGTGTAAAAACATGCAAAGTACATTTCATGCCTTAATTTTTAAAGAGATTCCTATTTTGGCTATGTTGGCTATGATGATAATCATTAATACTTGTAATTCTAATAATGATGATTGAATTGATAATGAAGTAATCTGCTTAGTACCACAGGGGGGTGTTTCACAAAGATTCTAAGTCAAACTTAACTTTAAGTTGGACTTTAACATTATGGAGAGCCATTTGTAGCCTTTAAATAAAATATATTAAAAAGCGAAAAATCAAGTAGTTTAGACTTTTCATGTATTCCACATCCAGAACATGAAATCTCCCATGATAATAAAAAATATAAATGATTTGAATCAACAATTTATGCCTTTTTAAATAACTTATATACAAAATATTTTCAAAGATGCTAACAGCTTTCCATAATTGGTCCAACTTAGAGATAAGTTCAACTTGGAGATGAGTTCAACTTAGGATCTTTGTGAAACACCCCCTTGGGTGTGTTACCCCCCCTAGGGCGTGTTACCTATTTTATCTAATTATCTTTTATATCTCATGATGTAGGAAACCTGGCTGCTCTCCAAAGAGAGAGAACTGAAGGATCAAGTAAGGAAAGATCGAGACAAGGAAATTGAGATGGTTATAACCAGGCTAGAAGATGATGCTCAGTCGTCAAGGGATGAGCTGGAGAGGGCAGCAGAGAATAGGATCAAGTAGGTCCACTTCTTTTCTGTAATACTTCCGTTGCTTAGAGCCAGAAGGGGATTTATCAAAATCATATAGCACAGAGTTAATTCTTTTCTGTTTCTCAAGAAACATGAATGCAATTTATTACAGCTTAGTTCTGCAGGAAATATGTTTCACAATCAAAGGGTTTGTTGAGTAGTAGATGCATATAGCAAATTTATTTGGGTCTGGAATTAAGTTTGTGTTAGAGTTCCATAAATTTCCAAACATATTTAAACTGAATTAGGTTTTGATGTATGATTTAACTTCTCATTGGATTGTTTTCTGTAAATGAACGGTTATTGAATACATGTAAATATAGTTGTGTTAAAAATGAATAGATTGCATAAATGTTTATATCAGAATGTCAGTATAACTGCGATCCCTGCTAAATGTCATTATGTTTTTTATGCCTCCACTACGAAGTAGCCGGAGGCATTATGTATGTTTTCTGGTCGTCCGTCCGTACGTCCCATTCTCGTGATTGCTAAAGCCAATTGATAGATTACCACCAAACTTGGGTCATGTATGTATTTTGCAGAGCTAATGACTTGATTAGATTTGGGGGTCACGAGGTCAAAGGTCACGGGGCTCATTATGTATGCAAAAATAGCTTGTGATGGCGTTATCTCAAGAACCAATCGATGGATTCCTGCCAAACTTGGGTCATGTATGAACCGTGCAGAGCAAATGAACTGATTAGATTTTGGGGTCATGGGGTCAAAGGTCACAGGGCTCATTATGTATGCAAAAATAGCTCTTGATCGCGTTATCTCAAGAACCGATTGATGGATTACCGCCAAACTTGGGTCATGTATGTAGCTTGCAGAGCCAATGGACTGAGTAGATTTAAGGGTCATGAGGTCAAAGTCGAAGTTCCATCTAGTTATATTTTATTTTTTATTTCATTTCATTTTTTGGGTTTGGGGGAGAGGGGAGGGGCCGGTGGCAAAAGCTTTAAAGCACTATCTTAGTGATAACAGAGTAATTTAATTTCTTTATGATTATTCTATTGACAGGCGAATCCGAGACAAGTACGAGGGCGAGCTCCGAGAGGTGGAGACCTCAGAGAGGAAGACTCAGGAGAGATTGAATGAAGTGAAAGCTCAACTGGCTGAGATAGAAGGAGATAATCTTAGGATCCAGGCACTGTTCAAACAGAGAGAGCATGAGGTCGCTGAGGTCAATAAGGTCAGTCAAAGGTCCTGAGCATTCCCCCATTTCGCAGTGTTTAATAAGAAAGGTGGATTAGTTTTGCTTTCTTCTGTTGATAGAAAGAAGTAAAGTATGACAGGAGATGATCATAAGGTTTAAGAACCAAGTGAATGCGATTGTGCCCTTTGGTAAGGGATTAATCCTCACAGACAGTCACTACCAAAATCCTTAGCAAGAACTTAAATCCCTTGGTCTCCTGGTTGCTTACTTCTTAGCAGTCAGGTAAAAACAAACCATCAGAATAAATCAAACCTAACCCCCAAAACATTAAGATGATTAAAGTATGAGTTCATGCCAGAATATCAACCATAGCTTTTGATCTCTCGTAGGTTTGTGAGCGGCTTACCAAGGAGCGTAAGAATGTAGAGGAGGTGATCAGGCAGGAGTTTGCCGATAAGTTGGTTGCCGTGGACGACGAGAACAAGCGGGTAAAGAACGAGATCTCTGAGATGAGAGCCAGGCACAAGCTGGAGCTGACCCGCATCCAGGAGAGCAAGGAGGAGGAGATGGAGGAGGTCCACAAGAGGTAAGATTAAGTTTTCAGTTTCAGTTCCAACAGAACAGTAATTTTGACAAGAAATCAGATATAAAATTCAACATTCAATAATATAATACATTTTACATGGTTTAAAGTTGTGAAATAGAAAGTATACATAAATATCCAGTATAATGGGTTTAAAAAAAGTTTTTTTAAAGATTAACCTGTGGAAATGGACGGATCCACTGAAAAGCAGAGCTTGTAAAATGTGTATCCCTCAAAAAAATGACAAACATAATTTTTGTAACATGTAAATATATTGACTTGTCCAAAATATACATTCATAGATTACCAAAAAGTGGCAGAATAATAATACAACTTGTTACGATAAAGTATAGTGCACACTGGAAGGGTCAAAAGAGACAATGAAGACTGACAGATGAAGGGAGGATGGTGTTGGGAAGATGTTAGGGGGTGGGAATTTTATTTGCTCAATCTAGAATTGAGATGAAAAATAAAAAAGTAAGATGAAGGGACAAGGGTAAGAAGCTGAGGAGATGAAGACATTGAAGATGGACCTGTCTTGGCTCTAATTTTGAGTGGTGAAGATGCATTGTGGTGATGTTGATTATGATGATGATTATTATGATGATGATGCTGAGATAGTGATGGTGATGAAGATGGTGGTGATGATGGTGATGATTATGGTGATGTTGATAATGATCGTGATGGTGATGATGATGATCTGTTATGGTGATGATGGTGATGGTGATGATGATGGTGATGGTGATGGTGATGATGATAGAGATGATGATGGTGATGGTGATGATGATAGTAATGATGATGATGATCGTGATGATGATGGTGATGGTGATGGTGATGGTGATGATGCGTGATGATGATAGTGATGATGATGATGATGATGATGATGATGATTATGATAATAAATAATGATTATAACGAGGATGACTTATCCTGAGATATTTATTATAAACTAAAGAAGTCATTAATTTTATTTTATATTCAACTTTTTTTTATAAACCCAATCATTGTATGCCAATATTAGTGTTTCTATGATTTATATTGTATGTTTCTGTCCTTAGGGTCAAGCAAGCAATAGCCAAGAAAGAGGATGTGGTCAATCAGTTGAGGCAGCAGCATGCTGCAGCGGTCAAGCGAGCTGACCATCTAGAATCTCTCCTAGAACAACAAAGGAAACAACTGGTCAAGAAGAAATGATTCAAGCTGCCTGCAGTACTGTAGCATATTGGTTTGTCCGTTTGACTTTGATTGACAAGGTTGCTGGTACAGCAGTAGATGAACTAGCTGGTCAAGAAGAAATGGCCGAGTGATCAGAGCGTACTGTGGAACAGTGGTTTGGCCTCTGGACTTTCAGGGATAAGGTTACATGTTCAAATACTGGTTTAGCAACGTTAGAGAAAGAAACGATACAAGGAGCATACAGCTTAGTGGAACAGTGGTTAGCTCATTTGACTTTCAACGACCAGGTTGTAGCTTCAAATCCAAGTTGAGGCAGTTTAGGCAGCGGCGCGCAGCAGTGGTCAAGAGAGCTGACCACCTAGAATCTCTCCTAGAACAAAAGAGGAAACAGCTGTTCAAGAAGAAATAATGCATAGAGCATAGATAGGGTACCGTGGAACAGTGGTTTGTACTCTTGACCTTCAATGACAAGGTTGCAAGTTCGGTTTGTGCTCTTGGCAAGCTGATTCATCTTCAGTTTATTACCTTTGTTATCCAAGGAAAAGTAGATTGAAAGGAAGAAGTGTCTTATATCTGTTAGCATTGGATGGCTTTGAGTGTGATACAAGAATATATTGCTTGAGCTATGACAATATTGAACGAGTCGGAGACGAGTCCAATATTGTCATAGCGAGAGCAATATATTCTTGTATAAAAAAAAAACAAAGCCATACACTATTACTATTATTGTCTATGCTAGGCTGACTAGCGAATTAACAAAATTTGACTTGCCAGTGCTGCAAATATGGCTTTGTTTTAGTGTGATATCGATATGATATCGATATCGATAGTTGAAGTTCCCGGATGACTGAGCAATACGAAAACAATATTGGTCAGTCATCCGAGTACTACGCTAAAGATATTGAATACACTGATTTATTGTTCAACTTGGAAGCCTTATATAGATAATAATATGACATAGCTTATATCAGCTAAAGCTGAGGCACTTGTAATTATAAGCTATGGCATCACAAGCATTGTGGATGTCATGTAATATTTGTAACATTGATAATGTACTGATTTTATGAAACCTTTAGCAGTTTGTGGATAGTCAATACAAACTTTAAAACTGAACGATAGCTGATGTTTGCAATATTCATTGTAACTATTGAAAAGCAAGGTTAAATATGTTGCTGTTATTTTGAAGAAAAAAAATGCTTGATGTGGTGTCAAATCAGCTTGGTTTTGAAAGGAGGTTAAAGGTCATAGACCGAATTAGAGTTGCTTACCCATTTTCCTATCTCTCTCTCTCTGTCGTCCTTCTCCTCCTGCACCTCCTCCCCTAATCACTCTATCTTTACTCTCTCTCTCCCTCCTCCATCACTGAAACCCTCAGTATTATTTTACACTCACATTTTTGTTGTTAAAAACTATGTAGCAACATGTAGGAATTCGTACTTAAAACCGTCCATTAACATTTCATCACCTTGAATCAACCCCTCCGTTATTGGATTATTTTGTCACATATCCTTACTAATTTTAGCATTTTGACTTCAATCTACTTGTGTAAATTGGAATGTAAAATTATATATTTATGTGCTGTTTTGTACCTCAGTAATTCACGTACATGTACCTTAACAAATTTCATCACCTGAGAATTTTGATTGATAATTGAAATTCAAATGAATCTGTATTCATACACTTACCTTTTGTAATCGCCTTTCAAAAATTGAATTCAAATGCTTTCCGCCTTAAGCCTCAGTCACACCTTTGTGTATTTGGCTTGCATATTGCTGTATATTTATGGCAAGCCGTTTTAACATTTATTCCTATTTCTTAATATCAAGAAATGATTTTCTCTTGTAAAGCAATTGTAACTCTTGACATCAAGAATCCAATTCTTGATAATCGAGTAATATGAATAAATGTTAGAACCTCTTGCCATAAATATGCAGCAATACTCAAGCCAAATACGCAAAGGTGTGACTGAGGCATTACCGAGCACTACACAGGTACTTACTGTACTTACTTATACCCAAAGATTCATACACTGTCCACTGATGTATTCATGGTAATATTTGCACAATTTAAATTATGGCGTGTTTAATATTTCTGTATCTGTTAAAAGACCTATGGAAAGAATGATTGTTTAATCAATTGATTTTCACTAATATGTTTTCTTTACTCAGTTATGTGGCTGTTTCCTCTAACAGTTTGAGTCTATGCTCAGGTAATACTTCACGTCAAAGGCTCTTTGGCTGAAAAAAGTCTTGGAATCTAGATTACCCTTTGCAAAGATGTTATTTATCTCTTTTAGCTATAGAAAGTATGGTAAATTGCAGAAAATAATTTCTGCCCATGTTATGTGTTTAAGTGTGTCTGTGTGTGCTATTTGTAGTATGTCCCAACAGTAGGCATTCTACTTCATTTCATGTACATGTATAATAAATCTCAGCCAGTATGTATGTTGACTGCAATTGTACTTCAAAATTCATTATTAATTGAAAACCTTGAACATTTATTGTAAATATCTGTATATTTTAATGGATTTTTGCCATTCATTTGTATTCATAGTATAAGAAGTGAAATTCTATACATTTTTGATGGTCTGTATATATATTAGTGGTAAAAGTTGTATGACAGTGTAAGGTATTTAGATAGCTAATAATTATAAATAACTACAAGACTTTATGATGTTCGATTAGTTTTTTGCTTTGTCATGTTCATGGTGTTTTGGGCTTTAGTTGTCATGCATATTTCAGCGAAGAGATAGCGAGAGAGAAGGATGGAAAGCAAAATAGAGAGAAAAGGAGATAAAGTGATGATGGTGGGAGGGGTGGATAGAGTAAGATAGGGATAGAGGGGAAAGGAGGAGAGAGAAAAGGGAGGAGGCATGAAGATGGAGGAGAGGAGACAGGGGAATAGTGAGAAGAGGAAAAAGATATACAGAAAATGGAAAATGAGAAAAAGAGAAAGGAAGAGCAGGAAGAATTAGAGAGAGAGAGAGAGATTTGAAGAAAAAAGAGATGGAGAGGGAGTAAAATAGAGAGATGGAGGGAAAGGAGGAGAGAGAAAAAGAGAACAAGGAGGAGGCATGAAGATGCAGAAGAGGAGAGAGGGGAACATTGAGAAGAAAATAAAGATATAGAAAAAGATGTACAGAAAATTGAAAATGAGAAAAAGGGAAAGGAAGGAAAAGCAGGAAGGATTGAAGAGAAAAAAAGAGGAATAATGATGGAGAAGAGGAGAGAGGGAAACATTGAGATGTAGAAAAGGATATACATAAAATGGAAAATGAGAAAAAGGGAAAGGAAGGCAAAGCAGGAAAGATTGAACAAAACGGAGAGAGAGAGAGAGGTTTAAAAAAAAGAGATAGGGAGGGGGAGAGAGAGAGAGAGAGAACAAATCATAAGGTTCAAAAGAAAAGGAAGTGGCTGAAGGGAGTGATAATAAAGAATAGAGGAAGCGGGAGGGGAGGGAGGAGAAGAAAAAAATTGGCAGCTGGGGTAAGAGAAAGAGCAGTGAATATAGGGATAGAGCAAATGGGAAAGAGATGGAGAGAGAGAGACGGAGAGATAGACGAACAGACATACAGGGTGAGCGGGTGGGGGAAGATGGCTAAAGAGAGATGGAGATCGAGGGAGAGTAGATGATGATGATGATTCACATCATTTATATGGCGCCATATATCTGTTTCAAAAACATTCAAGCTCCTCCAATAAAGAGAGAGAGAGAAAAATAATTAATAGAGAATAGTAATGAAACGATTGAAGTTCACTAGAGGGATTCGGTGTAATCATTCGAAAAGAACAAAAATACAATGATCAAAATAAGAAATAGATTACTCCGTCACTCAAATTAATTAATTTAAAAAAGATAAATGTTGTCAACCGTAAACTCCACTAATCAAACAGATTGCTCATTTGTCTTCATTTATTCACTATGCAAAACAAAAAGCCCAACAATAATATTCTTGATTACAACGGATAAAGAGTGAGAACAATGTGATTGGTGATGCCAGGTAGACACATGGAGAAATATCTTGATCAGAAACAGCACAATATCTGTAAGGGTCACTTCTGTTAATTAACATTCGAGAACATGAATTTGGTGCCTGCATTATAATATATGTATCATCTTTATTCAGCGTAATAAACAAAGAAGTATAAACGTTTGAACCCAGGTACATGGCATAATGTAGTTTACAATACACAACTGTGTCACTGGCAGGGTATACAAGACAAGTACAACATGTATAGCATAGGAAACATATAAAGCATATACAGAAAATAGTTAACAAAATAATGGAAAGAGAAATACGAAGTAGAGATTTGTTTTTCAATATCGGTTTCAACAATTACGATTAAGAGCTGTCACCCCCAAAAGTTAATTAATTCCCGGGTGAAATCTCGAATGTCGATAATTAAGTTAATCATTTCCCGGGTGGAATCTCGAATCTCGATAATTATGTCAATATTTTTCTTGTCCAATCATGCAAGCCAGTGTTTTACTTTGAACAGTATATAGAATATATAGAACAGAATGTTCAGTCATGTATTTCGTAGTGGTTCGTTTTAATTGGCAGGATTCGGCTGAATATTAGTGCATTGAGATGGGCGAAGAGTAGGGTGGAAACTATGGTAGATAGAGAGAGAGAGAGGGGAGGGGGGGGGGGAGGGAGAGAGGGAGGAGAGAGAGAGAGAGAGAGAGAAAAAAAAAAGAAAGAGAAATGGTGTCAGTGGGACAGGGGAGGAATAAAAGAAGACTAAGAGAGGGAGGGGAAATGTCTAGATCAGTGGCGGATCCAGGATTTATCAATATGGGGCAAGAAATGTGAAAATCCTGGATCCGCCACTGATCTAGACATTTCCCCTCCCTCTCTTAGTCTTCCTTTCTTCCTCCCCTGTCCCACTGACACCTTTTATCTCCCCCCTCTCTCCCTCTCTCACTTTCTCTCTCTCTCTCTCTCTCTCTCTCTCTCTCTCTCTCTCCTCCTCTCCCACTTTCCCCCTCTCTATCTACCTTAGTCTCCACCCTACTCTTCGCCCATCTCAATGCACTAATATTCAGCCGAATCCTGCCAATTAAAACAAACCACTACGAAACACACGACTGTACATTCTCTTTATTTGTAAGGAGAAACATATTGACGACCCCCCCCCCCCCCCCCACCCAGGTTGAAATTCCTGATGCTGTATTGGGAAACGACGAGATGGTAATGAATTTTTGCTAAGTCATAATCCGAGGTGACGAGGATTATGTTAAATTCGAGCCGCTGCAAATGCATCAATTTCTTCTCTCTGATGGCGTTGACAACTCTCTTCATGACATCACAATGACCACAATAACCATCAATCATTCAACGACGACTGTATTCTCAACGACGCCACAAGGTCACGACTATGGTCTCAATGTCGATCACAATCCGACATCGGCCGTGGTCCTCATCGAGGGCGTCACGCTAATCATCATCTTCCTCGGAGCATTGGTCACCAATCTGATCGCGATGGTGACGATCCTTCGAGACAACGTTCTGAGAAGGAAGCTCCATAACTGGCTGATCCTGAACCTGATCATCAATGACCTCGGGGTCACGACCACCAGCATGTTATTCTCCGTCGTATCCGTGCTTGACAATGGCAATATCCTGGTCAACAGCGACGTCATGTGCCGGGTAAGAACCAAAGCCGTTGGAAGCGGGATTTGGAATCAAGGAAATGGCTCCGATCAAAAAATGTGCAGCCTTATTTTCAATGTAAACTGTAGGCCCTACCTTTTGTTGTTTACCGCAAAAATATAGATATTGACTAAACACAAAAAACACATTAAAAGTCAAATGACCAGTGAGACAAAATGAACAAAATGTCTTAAAATTAGGCTTTATAGATTCTTTACTTGATTTTAAAGAGGTCTAAGGGATACAAGTCAAATCGAAATGAAATATGGTAATTAAAGATCCGTATTCTACTAATTAAGATAAGATTACGTTTAACAAATGAAAATCTTAAACCACAGAATAACTTCATCTGTTAAATCATATTTTGGACAAAGATTAAACCCAGCGTTGGGTGTAAGTCGGGGACAAGTTTGAGTTGAAATCGGACCACTGGATGTTATATTTCAGTTGTTATTAAAGAGGAAAGAGTATACATCAATAATTATGTGAATTTTTCCGATTCTTTTAAAGATCACTGGAACCGCAGCTGCGATCTTCTTCTCTGGCAACTTCTGTACGATTTTTGTCATCACCATAGACCGCTATCTGGGAGTCGTCTGGTCTATGCGGTTCCCTCCCTCCAAGAATCGAACCATTGGCTTCATTTTCATCTGTTGGGTGATGGCCATCCTACATGCCATGCCGCCTCTATTTAAGCTACTCTCTGACTATAAGTATCACCCGGACAACCATCATTGTACACCTGTATGGGAGGCCTGTCTCTTCTACAGCATCTGCTTCGTAGTCATCTTTGGCTGCATCGTACCCGTCATGATGATCTGCTACACCGGCGTTGTCTGGACCTTGAGGCGGCAGGAACTGCTGCTTCGGTCTTTCGCCAAGGAAAACCGGTCAGCTACCCCGACTGGTGTGAGCACTGTATCTAGCGGGAAGGTGCACATACCAGCTGATATCCAAAGTGACCCGGACACCCAGAAGGAGACATCAATAGATACAGTGATCAAGTTGTCAGACATCGACATCCGCGAGGACGACGACCACTATCCCTCTGTAGACACTGCCAGTAAGACTTCTACCAGTGGGACACTGAAGGTGAAGGAGAACGAATATGGTGAAAAGGAGAGGGAGAAAGTGAGGAAGTCGACCAGGAATAAGAAGAAGAGGAAGACGGAAAATCCTCGAATGACGCAGAGCAATGTCCGTGCAAACAAGAGGGTTGCCCTTACAGGTAAAACTTTCTCTTTTCAGAAAACCCCACATATGATTCTTGGTCAACAAACCTTTTTTTTTAAAGGGCATTTAAAATATATACATGCACATTCATAAGCTACCTTAGAAACCTGAGGGTCATTACGTGTCCGACAAACTTCGGGAAAATTTGTACCCAAACACGATCACAAATGCTCCTTTTGAAATGTGTAAACATTACCACAATGAGGTACATTACGTAATCCGAAAATGATTCTCAAAAGGCTATGTGATCATGCTTCCATTTCATCTTCCATTCTGAATAATTTTTACCCATTTCGCAGAACTTACCATGTATTCTGATTTAAAGCTGGTTAGATGCTCGATCACCTTCGGGTACTGTAATTCTTTTACCAAGTATTTTAATGTTGTTTGTTTTTCGCTGTTGAAGTTTTTTCATTTCATATGCAAACCGTGATTGATGTGAACCGTCTACTCCGTGCTTTTTTCTCAGGAATATTACTGGTGATGACTATAGTGGTATGCTGGGCGCCATACTTTATCGTCCACTCCTGCTTCATACCCATCGACTCCAACCATTGGATGGGCGTGGCGACGATGTGGCTGAGCTATGCCAACTCCATGTTCGACCCTCTCATCTACACGTGCATGAACAGACAAGTCCGGGCAAGATACCGGGCCCTGTTTAGCTGGTGTCCAGGAATCAGTTGCAGATCTGTGCGAACTGGTTCTAAGACACCTACCCCCTGGACATCAACCCTACGGATTACCACCCCCAGTCAACCACCCCCTAGGACAACTACCCCCTAGGACAACCACCCCCTAGGGCAACTATCCTCTAGGACGACTACCCCCAGGACAACTTCCCCGGACAACTACCCCCGGACAACTACCTCCCGGACAACAACCCCCTAGGACAACTACCCCCGGACAACTACCCCTCAGACAACTACCCCTACGAATACCATCCTCTAGGACAACTACCCCCGGACAACTATCCTAGGGGGTAGTTGTCTGAGGGGTAGTTGTCCGTGGGGTAGTTGTCCTGGGGTAGTTGTCCTGGGGGTAGTCGTCCTAGAGGGTGGTTACCCTAGGGGGTAGTTGTCCTAAGGGGTAGTTGACTGGGGGTGGTTATCCGGGGGTGGATGTCAAGGGGGTAGGTGTCCGGATACGGTGCGAACTCAATAGGGTCATAAAGCTATTCCTGGGGCCCGTTTCATAAAACTTGTTATCTATAACAAATGCTAAATTTCCATGACAAATTTGCTCTCAGCCAATCAGATGCCATGATTTCAGTAGCTTATAACAGTAGCTTGTAACTTGTTATTGATATCAAGTTTTATGAAACAGGGTCCTGGTTCCTCTCCAGGCAGGATATCCTTATACAGTCATCACTCTTGATAAGGGATTTTTTTTCATCGTGTAACTGTTTCCTTGTTGAGTATAGACACCACCAATACACAGTAAGCCTGACCACCGTCATTTTCAAATAAAGAGCGAATGTTCATCGAGATTTTCATGACGGAGTTGTTCTTTTATATCGCATATCACATCCGCATTATGCTATATTATATTTATACACGCTTCTAAAGGACTTCGTCTATGATATTGATCTCATTTGACTTGACTCTTGCGCTGTTGTATGATATTAAATTCAATTTAAATGTGTTACATGTGTACTATGTATATTTGTTATGGCGACCCCACCACAAGCCCTGTGCTTTGGAGAATTTCGCTTCCTTCCTACGTTGTAAATATACATGTCATGATATGTTCATTTTTATTTTGGGAATGAAATAAACGATTCATTGAATCGAATTAATATATCGACTTTATTGCCTGTCAACAGAATTAAATAAGTTTGTTTCAATAGCTTACTATCACAAATTTCTCTGATTTTCTTTCACTTCCTGAAAATAGAAATGAATAATGAGAATGCACTATTTTGCGGTTTCGACTGTGATTCTTCATAAAGTATTAGGGAATTTTAGATTTGCACGTCGGCATAGTGGACTGCTACGTGTGACGTCCTTTTAATGCACTGAGGACGTCACACGTAACAGTCCACTATGCCGACGTGCAAATCTAAAAGTCCCTATTGTCTAGCTGATAACGAACCTTGGACATGTCTGACATTTGTCATGTATTTTTCATGACAACATTTAAATGATTATAAATGGATAAAAAATATGTCAACGAGATGTATTATCATATTGGTATGCATTATATTGTCTATTCCAAAATTAAGGAGCACATGTAAGACAATATATTTACACAATTATGTATCTTCACACAAGTATCTTTAGTAATCAATTTAAAGCATTGACCATCATTATTATTAATGATACACCATTTTATAAGTTATTACATTGGTCTCGTATGTTTGTTTTGTTCGATTGCATTTTATTTATGCGTTCAATAACTTAATGCAAAATAATCCATTATTACAGAAAATATATATAGGCAACTTTTCAGATATGGTGTCCAATCGATTTCATTTTGAGTTTGTTTAAATTGTGCTCTTTACATTAAATACATTTTAAATTGAGAAAGAAGGAATATGTGAAGATGGAAATCAATTCCACTTGTGACGGCCTGTATCGGATTCAATTTTTATTAATATACTCTGTAATTATGTTTGGTCTGCTAGTGAATATTTACTTGACATAAATGCTTACATGGCTCTATCGTGTTCAGAAGGCTGGTGGGTGCCCTGACGTTTGTTCCAGGAGGCAACCGGAGTGTTGGCTCAGTCAGTAGAGCGTCCGCCTCACAACCGGGAAGTCGTGGGTTCGAACCTCGGCCGCGTCATACCAAAAAGACGTTAAAAGATGGGAGTTGCTGCTACTTTATTTGGCGTTCAACAATAAGGGATAGAGCAACGTCGATCTGGCGCAGCTCAGTGGCTGCCGGGCTCACGATCAATTGGGCAAAAAGCATTTCCATTTCGGTTTAATAAAATTTGGAGTGGACTTTAAAAGATTATTAATATTATTATTATTACAAAAGAACATGCACTTGCTTTATAGTTATTGTTGCAATTTTGTTGTCGGTTGCCTGTACGGTTAGGACTAGTTTAAAAAAACTAAACATCGGGTTTACTTTCCACCAGAAAATCAAGTCTTCGGTAAAACTGCCCATGCCAGAAATAGCTGTCAGGAGGTAGTTGTCCAAGTATCCCGTATACACTACAAACAAATACGTTAAACAAAAGAAGTTTCCATTCAAATGGTGTTTACAAAAATTAAAGAAATGTCTGGAAAACGCCACGGCCCACAATGAAACATATCGGTCTCATTGGCCTCCTGAGAGTTCACGAGACCAACGTCGGTCTCATGGGGATGTCTGTCTACTAGGATGTCCCGTCTGGAAAAAGAAGAAAAAAAGTAAGAAAGACCCGCGTGAATGTACATTAGCTTTACAATTTCCATCTTTGTCATCATTGTGGTTTAATTTCAATTTAGTGTCATTAATAAATATACTTTCAGGCACTGGACATTAGAGATTTATTAGAATGATCTTATACAGCCTCGCCTGCAACATCCTCCTTCTTTATATGAATAACATTTTTCTACTATAATTTTCCACTTTCTGCTCTCTCCGTATTTATCTTTACCCGTCAATAAGGTTTCTCTCTTACCCCTTCCTCCAATAATCTCATGATGATCATCTCTCTCTCTTTCTATAGCTCTCTTTCTCTCTAACACACACACATACGCACACACACCCACACGCCCACATTTTCGTTCTATATCTTTCCTTCCTCTCTCACTATCATTGTGTATCTCACATTTCAGTTTCGTCTCTATCATTGTGACTTATTGATTCTTTAAATCTCTACGTTTATCTCTCCCTTTCTTTTACGACTTTAGGTCTCTGTTTAACTCCTCCACCCCATTTTTCAGCATCATCTCTTATTTGTTTATAACAAACAACCCATATATATCGTGAATCATTTCCTGGACGTGAGCGAAACAAAGATTTTTTTTTTGTACGTGACAATTGTTTAATAAATATTCAAAAGTGCAAAGTCATATTAAATGTGAAATATATCTCATAAAGTCAGTTGTGTCAGGCTAGCAGTTCATTTTGTGCGTTTTAGATGCAACAAGGCGCTGCACCTTTTTCTTCTTTTGCGTGCATCGTACGACAAAACTACTTTTTGCCATCACAATGGTTGCTAATCTTTCAAATGACCACCAGGCAACAACCGCATTACCCTCACCGACATCGTATGATCGTCATCGTGATCTCGTGATCAATCATGATCCGACACCGGTCGTGGCCGTTGTCGAGGGCGTCACTCTGATCGTCATCTTCCTCGGGGCGTTGGTCGCCAATGATATCGCGATGACGGCGATCCCTCGAGACAAGTTGCTGCGGAAGAACCTCCATAACTGGCTGATCCTCAACCTTATCGTAAACGACCTCGGTATAACGATTACAAGTATGTCTTTCTCTATCGTTTCCGTCTTCGACCACGGCCAATTTCTTATCAACAACGATGTCATGTGCCTGGTAAGAATATACTCTTTTTTGGAGGGAAAGGTGACAGAGTTTATTATTAAAACTCTATCAACAGTAAAAGCATTTTGAGATATATTATATTTTTATCTTAAGATTTGACCTGCAATTTACCTTTAATATACCTTGAAGCAGTGGCGTAATGAGCAAAAACGGGTTTTTTTTTTTTGGGGGGGGGGGGGGGGGCTGACAAAAAAAATCCGCAGCACCCCACTCTAACATGCAGGCCCCGCTGAATGTTTCGCAAAGTAGGGTCTAGGGGCGGAGCCCCCGACGCTCAAGGGGTATGGGCATCAGTGGCGGATCCAGGAATTTCTTACAGGGGGGGGGGGGGGGGGGGCAAAAAATGGCATGGGGTTAAATATATGTAAAACGATGAAGCGACAGAACGAGGTTTTAGCGGCGAGGGAGCGGAGCGACCAGGCGGGCTGGGTCCGGGAGGGGGTTCTGGCCCCCTCCCAGAGTAAAAAGCATTTGCAATTTTAGAACCAAATTAGACGCATTTTCAGGCACTTCCTGGTGTAATATGACGTAAAAGGGATCTTTTGCAATTTGAGAACCACATTTGGTGCATTAATGTCCACCGGCACTTCCGGGAAAAAAACGAGGCCTTCTGATTGGTTAGAATTTAGAGAAAAGTGATCTGTCACGTCTTTGATGCCGCACAATGCACAAAGACGGTGGTCCGGTACTTCATCAGTAGTACTTGCAAATTTGTTCTCGAGTGTATACTGTGTCGATATCAGGGGCGTCGCTAGATCTTTGTCAGTGGGGGAGTGGGGAGGGTGTAGAGGCCACCGATTACCGACAAAATGAGCAGCCAATTACCGACAAATATATAAATGCCAATCTCCAAATGTCTCCAAATTTAACACTATAAACCCGGGGCCAGGAACTAAGTCATCTTTCAGTCTCCCCCCTCCCGCGCGAAGCGCGGAAACTTTGACAATTTATTAAATTATTAGAGGAAGGAGACGATCCGTTGTACCGTTCTCGACTCTTAATTCTTGTTTGGATCCAGTTCCCCCCCCCCCCTCCCGCGCGAAGCGCGGCAGTTTTGATGTTTCAATAAATTATTACTCTTAATCCTTACTTAACTCATTTTTGCCCATCCCGCGCGAAGCGCGGAAGCTTTCACGTTTCATTAAATTATTGTGAAAGAAGACGATTCGTTGTATCGTGTTCTTGTCTGAATTCAGTTCCCCCTCCCGCGCAAAGCTTTGACGTTTCAATAAATTATTACTCTTAATCCTTGTCTGAATTCATTTTCGCCCATCCCGCGCGAAGCGCAGAAACTTTCACGTTTCATTAAATTATTAGAGAAAGAAGACGATTCGTTGTATCGTTCCTGTCTGAATTCAGTTCCCCCCCTCCCGCGCGAAGCGCGGAAGCTTTGACACTTCATTAAATTGTTAGAGAAAGAAGACGATTCATTGTACCGGTTCCGACTCTTAGTCCTTGTCTGCATTCATATTCGCCCATCCCGCTCGAAGCGCGTAAGCTTTCACGTTTCATTAAATTATCAGAGAAAGAAGACGATTCGTTGTATCGTTTTCTTGTTTGAATTCAGTTCCCCCCTCCCCTCCCGCGCAAAGCGCGGAAGCTTTGACACTTCATTAAATTATTAGAGAAGGAAGACGATTCGTTGTACCGTTCACTACTCTTAAAGGTACTTAGTAACATTGTGATGGTTGATTTCACAAATCTGTTGAATCAGGATGCAAAACACGTAAAATTATGTTTGTATGTATGGATTATCCAACTACGATGCCCCAAATTCGAAATTAATTCACGCAATATGAAGATTTTTAACAAAGTTCAACGGGTTTTCGAACGGGCGTCGATGTGCGGCGCTTCTGAATCTAAATTCTCCCAACCATTTTTGAATTTTCCCAACCGTTTTTCCATGAAAAAAAGACATAAAAACAGGCTATAAAAAATCTGTCAACACTTAATGTCTGGAATGGAATGTAGAGCCATTTTATTGCTTTGTGAGATTTCCATTCACGTAAAATGTAATTAAATTGTATATAGTTGGGAGAATTAAGGAATCGATCGGATCAGTTTTTTCCCCAATTTGTATCATGAATAATGGTCCCGTTTTCGCTCAAATTTTCAGATTATCTTTAATTGTACATCTAGCATTGAAGTCACTACCTCAGCACCACTATCTCTCATCTGAACAATGTTACAAAGTCCCTTTAATCTTGTCTGAATTCAATTTCCCCACTGGGCCCCTTAAAGGTATTATCAAGACTATTACTTATTGGCTCTATAGCTCCTAAGTCGATTTGACAACTAATAATCGTTATTTTCCCACTTGAAGACATTTTCAAGCCCCACCTTTTTTAGGGAAGTTCTAAAGTAGTATTATCTTTCAAATGCCGTTGGAAGTTAACCTTTTAATTTATTTGGCCTGCAAATGGGACATAGTACCTTTAACGGTACATGTGCAGTGTTACATGGTGTTACATGGCAGACTTGTCACAGTTTGCTTCTGGAAAGGATTTTTTTTTTTTACTAGTGTTACTGTTAGTGGCCACGGCCCCTTAGTGACTATAAAAAAACATATGCTCTTCCTGGCCATTTGGGAATGTGTCAGTTTGCAACAGAAATGGGAGAAACGCGCATTTTGTTGAAAATCATGTGATATCACGAACATTTATACATCACTTGTATATGGAATCAAAAATAAGTCATGGTTCAATTTTATTTGGGGGGGCTGGCGCCCCCCCCCCAAGCCCCCCCCCCCCACCAGTACGCCAGTGCCTTGAAGGCCACATCTCGCCATCGTGGTGATGAAGATCCAGTACATAGTGCGATGTGGCAAGGTTAAGGGTTACCATGGGACCCATTAAAACACCCAGGTTGGATAGAGATGTTTCGTTTGAAGCTGAGAAGTGTGGGGAGCATCAATGGCAGTTTGTGGCAGCTTGTTCCATTTACTTACAATTCTCTGGCTATAGAATTTTTTCCTGATGTCAAGGCGGCTTCTTGCTTTGGCTAGCTTCATGGAATGGCCTCTTATTCGATCATAGTTAACGAACTGAAAATAATTATCGGGTTTGGATTTGTCGATTTGCGTCATATTATCCCAGTGGTGGATTCCAGGGGGGGGGGCACAGGGGGCACGTGCCCCCCGGACAAAAACAAAGAAGTTAAAATCAGCCCAAAATATACTGGCAAACAGGGACGTGCCCCCCCCCCCCCCCCCGGCCAAAAAAATAAAATAAATAAATATTGCGCATTCCCTCCCCCCCCCCCCTGGATCCGCCCCTGTATCCTATAGGTTTGCAGTAGGTCTCCTCTCTCTCTCTTCTTTTCTCCAAAGTAGTTAGTTTCAGTTTTGCTAATCTCTCTTCATATGGTAGATGTTGAATACTTGGAATGAGTTTTGTGGCTCTTGCTTGAACTTTTTCCAACTGTTGTTGGTCTCTTTCCAGGTAGGGACACCAGGCCTGAATTGCGTAATCTAAGCGGGGTATGACGGGTGATTTGTACAGTGTTAAGATCACTTCCTTACTCCTGAATGTAAAGTTGGAGGCAAATTTCAGGGACTTGTGTACTAGAACCCCTAAATCTTGTTCTTCTGTACTTTCTTTCAGCTGGGAGTTGCCCATCGTGTATGTGTAGTCTGGGTTGTGGGTTCCAAAATGCATAACTCCACATATGTCTGCATAATTGTATCTCATCTGCCATGTATTTGCCCATCTGTGAAGGTGGTTGATGGAATTTTGCATGTCTGTTCTAATATTGTCTATTTGCACTGGATAGATTAGCTTGGTGTCATCAGCAAATTTGCTAATTGTTGATTATTTTGTCGGTTAGCGCAATTTTGAGGTCATTCATGTATATCAAGAAGCACAGTGGTCCCATGGCTGATCCCTGTACTACAGAGCTGGTAACAGGTCTCCAGCTAGATTTGGCTCCCTGGGTAACAACTTTCTGCTTGCGACTGTTGAGCCAGGCTTTTATCCACTGCAATATGTTACCATCTATTCCATGGACCTTGATATTTTTTACTAGTCTCTTGTGTTGGACGGTATCGAAGGCCTTTGCTAGGTAAAAAATATACAAACAATCAAAACAAGTTTAATATTAGAAGAAAGCTTACGATTAGTATATTCATTAGCCGCTCACCCCAAGGTCATCTGTCAACAATGGAACGAGTAGGGGCTTGCGAGAGCGGCCAAAGTACAAATGAAACTCGCTATGTTGCTATGTTGTACAGAGAAAGTGCATATCATTTTTGTTTTATATTATACTTTTTGAAAAGGTTACCCAAGTGACTCCCGGAAAGAAATGCACATTTGTGAAAATTTCACTTTTTCATGCAAAAATGCTTATTTGTTCTATGCACGCAAATCAGATTGAGCGGATGATACAACGTTTCTATATATGCTTTATACCTCACATGCGTATTCATTCTATCCCTGTATCGCCAGATAAATGGAACGGGGGCTGTAGGCTTCTTTCTCGGTAACTTCGCTACGATCCTGGACATCTCTGTAGACCACTACCTAACCGTTGTCTGGTCCACCCGCTTTCCTCCCACCAAGTCTAGGACCATCGTCTTCATCGTCCTCTGTTATTGGTTCCGTTAATTAACGTCTTACCACCTATCTTCAAGTTCCTCTCCGACTTCAAGTATCATCCAGATACTCACCACTGTTCACCTGTCTGGGAGGCCTGTCTCTACTACATCATCTGCTTCGTCATTGTCTTCTGCATCACCGTACCCGTCATGGTCTTCTGCTACACCGGCGTTGTCTTGACCTTGAGGCGACAGGAACTGCAGCTTCGGTCTTTCTCCAAGGACAACCGGACAGCTTCTCCTCGAGTTGTGACTCCTGAACCCAGTGGAAAGATTCTAATCTCAACTGACGTCACCAGCTACCGGAACATCAAGACGGCATCCTCAACAGATGAGGTGACTATAAGTCTTCAGAGGACTGCCTGACCGAGGACTCTTTTCCATCTGTTGATGCAGACGTGGAGGAACCTTCCAACTGCCTCGCGCTCAAGATACAGGACCAAAAGGACCATGAAGACGAGATGACTCGGCGGAAGAGAAAACTTAAGAAGAGAAACCACCAATTGATGCAAGACAACCTCAGTATGGAGAAGAGGGTTGCCCTGACAGGTACGAATTTCTCTGTTTGAATAACTCTCTGGATACCATGGGACAGTTGTTCGTACCTCTACAGTTCTTAATATGTCCTTTGATGAAAGAACATCTAATTATTGTATCCTCTGGGAAAGGCACAATATAAATTAATTTCTTATTATTATTTGTAATATAGTTATCATTATCATTGTTATTTTTATTATCATTATTAATTTAATCATTTATTCCTCCAACAATCATGATTAAAAAGGTGTTTTTATACCTCACTTAAGAAATCCATCCATCTGATTGATCGAAATTGGAGTCGTGATTTTAGCCATTCCCGTACAGAATCGAAAAATGCCAATACCGGTTAATAGTCCAAGAGTGAGATCCCTCAAAATTCCGGTTGCGAGACCCATTGGTTTACGTGTTAAAATATTCTTTGTTTGAGCGCGAAAACCATACAGTGCTTGTCTGCGATTCCCAAATGACTGAAACTTTCAGTCATTTTTCAAGCAAAGATTACAGACAGTGTCTCAGATTTTCCGTGATGTTTTAACCAATGTTTACTCAATAAAAAGATAAGGTAAGAATTCTTGATAGATTTTTGTTTCAATTCGGCATATAAAAGACAATCGACTGCTTTAATATTCGAGGTAGCTGGCTTTTAAAGCAGTCGATATCTCTATTTGCTTTCATCTTATGTATCTCACCTTTGTGTCTTTCAGGGATCTTACTTGTGATGACTACAGTGGTATGCTGGGCTCCATACTTTATCGTCCACTCCTGCTTCATACCAATCGACTCCAACCATTGGATGGGCGTGGCGACGATGTGGCTGAGCTATGCCAACTCCATGTTCGACCCTCTGATCTACACTTTCATGAACCGACGAGTCCGGGCAAGATACCGGGCCATGTTTAGCTGTTGTCCATGAATCAGTTGCAGATCTGTGCGAACTTAATTAAAGGCATCGTTTAACAATGTTAAATCTGAGATGCACGGCCCTACGTGTTATCAGTGTCTATGATATGGTGTTATATTGAACCTCTAAACAAATCGCGCTTCAAAATGATCAAGAAGCGCCTCGAAAAACTAAAAATCTTTGAGCGACTGGTTTTTACCATACTCGTTTTCCCCAATAGACTGTAGTGTTATGAAAACCGTTAGGAAACGCAAAATTTGGTTTCGATTTCCAATCATAAATATCTTGATAATCAGACAGGCGATCGGCTTGGAAAAAGTCATGGGGTTCCTGACTGACCTAAAGGTTTATAATTATCATTGCAGCATGAGCTAAATCCAGGATTTTGTTTCAGAATCTGAGACAAAGTTACCGGATCCCTTTAAGGTCATAAAGTAATTTTTGTTTCTCTCTTGATAAGATAATTCTTTTCATTGTGTAACTGTTTCCTTGGTAAGGTAGTCAAGTTAAACCTAGTCTTAATAGAACTTTTTCGATCTCACCCGAGCGACATGTGGATGAGAAACAGTGGGGTTCTGATCGTAAAACACGGGGTGAGCTTTTGGACACCGTCTTAATCATGCATCCGCAAAAACCTTACCCAGGTAGGTTACCTTAACAGCCTCATCTGTCTCATCGCGATCAGCTGGCGCGCGCTGTGTACATGTATACATTTTTTTCACGGCGATGACGTAATTTACCCGGGTAAATATCACCCTGGCTCGTCTAGGGTGAGATTTACCTCGATATTGTCCGGACGTTACCCCGATTGACGCGTCTTAATTGGAAGGGGGTAAATGTCGTCCGGACGTCACCGCGACTTTATTTTCCAGTTAAGACGGGGTTTTAGACAACAACAGTACAGTAAGCCTGACTATATACCGTCACTTTCAAATCTAGAGCGAATGTTCATCGAGATTTTCATGACCGGAGCTGTTCTTTTATATCACATATCACATGCGCATTATGATATATGATTTTTTTATACACGCTTCTATAGGACTTTGTATATGATAGTTGACTTATTTGACTTGACTTGTGCGCTGTTGTATGATATTTAATCTAATGTATATGTATTACATGTATATAATTATTATGTTTGGGTTTTTTGATGGCTACCCCGTGGCACTGTGCTTTCGGAGAATTTCGCTTCCTTTCTCAATTGTAAATATATATTTCATGATAATTTTTGTGTTCATTTTGTGAAGGAAATAAATGTATATTGAATCGAGTTAACATATTGACTTAATTGCCTATTCAAAAAAATAAAAAAGTGTTGTTTTGATTTCATACTTTCACTTTCACATGTCATACTTTCACTTTCACAAGTATGTCTAATTTTATTTCACTTCCTGAAAATAAAGAATAATGACAGTTCATGTGTTGCAGTTTCGACTGTGGTTAGTTATAATTTATAACGTATACAGTAGGCTTGCGGATGCACCATGTAAGAGAGAGGGAGGATTGAGGAGTCCTGACTCCTCAACCCTCCCTCTCTCTCACATAGTGCATCCGCAAGCCTATACTGTATATCTACATCACCATGCAAGCCGATACTTCCATGCATCATCTAAATTCATAACGTATTGTGAAGCTGATTAAGAACCGGAGAAAATTCGACCGACTATTTATTGGATTAATGAATAAGACAGTGCAGTAATTCTGATAAAAAGATATGTCAATGATTATATCATCATATTGGTGTGCATATTTTGTCTACTCTTATAGGTTTTAAAGGCATTTAAAACGAGGAGTTCATGTAAGCGATATATTTTCACAATTATGTTTGTTTACATCAGTATCTTTAGTAATGAGCTTAAATCATTATGACTAAAGACTTTTTGATTGAATTTTTTTTCTGCGTTCAATGACGTAATACACAATATTTCATCATTACAGAAAATATATATATAAATATACTTTCAGACAAGGTGTCCAATCTATTTATGCGTTATTAATCATTTTGAGTTGTTTACATAGAAATATAATGACATACTTGTATGGTGTGTGTGAATGGTGCTCTTTACATTACATATATTTCGAAATGAGGAAGATGGAGGAGGGGGGGGGGGGACATATATCGTGTATCATTTCCTGGTCATGAGCATAACAAGGAAGTTTCTCAGTTATATTCAAACATGTCAAAAAACATCTTATAAAGTCAGTTGTGTCAGGCTAGCAGTTCATTTTGGGCGTTTTAGATGGAACAAGGCGCTGTACCTTTTCTTCTTTTGCGTGCATCGTACGACCGAACTACTTTTTGACATCACAATGGTTGCTAATCTTTCAAATGACCATCATGCAACAACCGCATTACCCTCACCGACGTCGTATGATCGTCATCGTGATCTCGTGATCAACCATGATCCGACATCGGTCGTGGCCGTTGTCGAGGGCGTCACCCTGATCGTCATCTTCCTCGGGGCGTTGGTCGCCAATCTAATCGCAATGACGGCGATCCTTCGAGACAAGTTGCTGCGGAAGAACCTCCATAACTGGCTGATCCTCAACCTTATCGTAAACGACCTCGGTATAACGATTACAAGTATGTCTTTCTCCATCGTATCCGTTTTCGACCACGGTCAGTTTCTGGTCAACAACGATATCATGTGCCTGGTAAGAATATAATTTTTATTGGAGGGGAAGATGACAGAGATAATTATTAAATCTCTATTAACAGCAACTATTTTGAGATAAGTGTACCACAGATTATGAGGGGCATCAATGCAAAAATCCATTTTTCTTTTAAGATTTGACCTGCAATAATCAACGTCTGTTCATAGTATTTGTCTTAATTTAAGGGAATTAATTCTATTAACCATCAGTCTAGTAAGTCAGTCCTCTAAAAATGTCAAATTATCACGTATTATCAAGGGTTGGCAAATTTATAAAAAAACATATGCATATTTTATCCCTGTATTGCCAGATAAATGGAACGGGGGCTGTAGGCTTCTCTCTCGGTAACTTCGCTACGATCCTGGCCATCTCTGTAGACCGCTACCTGACCGTTGTCTGGTCCACCCGCTTCCCTCCCACCAAGTCTAGGACCATCGTCTTCATCGTCCTCTGTTATGTGATTTCGTTTATCAACGTCTTGCCACCTTTCTTCAAGTTTCTCTCCGACTTCAAGTATCACCCGGACACGCACCACTGTTCACCCGTCTGGGAGGCCTGTCTCTACTACATCATCTGCTTCGTCATTGTCTTCTGCATCACCGTACCCGTCATGGTCTTCTGCTACACCTGCGTTGTCCTGACCTTGAGGCGACAGGAACTGCAGCTTCGGTCGTTCTCCAAGGACAATCGGACAACTTCTCCTGGAGTTGTGACTACTAAACCCGGCGGAAGGATGCAAATATCAGCTGACGTCACCAGTGACAGGTACACCCAGGCGGCAACCTCAACAGACGCGGTGACCAAGTCAGCAGAGAGCTGCCAGACCGAGGACTATTTTCCATCGGTAGACGCAGACACAGAGGAACCTTCCAACAACGGCGCACTTGAGATGCAGGACCAAAAGGACCACGAAGACGAGAGGACTCGGCGGAAGAAAAAACTTAAGAAGAGAAACCACCAAGTGATGCAAGGCAACCTCAGTATGGAGAAGAGGGTTGCCCTGACAGGTACTAATTTCTCTGATTGAATAACCCTCTGGATTAAATACTTTTTCGTACCTCTACAATTCTTAATATTAATGTCCTTTGATTAAGGGACAGCTAATTCGTGTACCCTCTGGGAAAGGCGCTATATAAATCAAGTTATTATTTTTAATATTATCATTATTATTATTATTATTGTTAATATTATCCTTGTTATCATTATCATTATTATTATTATTATCATCACTATTCTTATTGATTATATTATCAATTCCTCCAACAATCATCTTTATATTTTTTTGTATATTTGCTATCATCTTATGTATCTCACCTTTGTATCTTTCAGGAATCTTACTTGTAATGACTACAGTGGTATGCTGGGCGCCATACACTATCCTCCACTCCTGCTTCATACCAATCGACTCCAACCATTGGATGGGCGTGGCGACGATGTGGCTGAGCTATGCCAACTCCGTGTTCGACCCTCTGATCTACACGTTCATGAACCGACGAGTCCGGGCAAGATACCGGGCCATGTTTAGCTGGTGTCCAGGAATCAGTTGCAGATCTGTGCGAACTTAATTAAAGGAAATACAACGTTTTGGGAAATTTTGAAAAATTGGCTGGAAAGTGATTCTCTACAATAAAAAAAAATATTTGGATGCCCCTGTGGATGTATTAAAGGAACTAGAAAATTTAGCCCCTAAAACACTTCTGCTTTTGAGAAAAATTGAATATAAACATTTACCGGTGCTCCCGGTAAATGTTGATAAATTTCAAATAGCGCCTACGGTCATACAATGGTAGCTACGAGCATGAAAATCTCAGAATATGTAGTTGTGATATATAATTTCCAAACGGAAGTAGCCAATTGGTCGACTTAAGTCAAGAAACATTGTTTTATAGCAACATTAATATTTTGACTTTGGGAGGGAGCTATACAACATAAACAGTTTATTGTTTACAATTTCATCAATTTAGACTCGATTTCACCGCGACAATGATCACTGAATATTGTCGGATCGCATATGCTTCCAATATGCTCATTTTAACCAAATTCATGACCCCGTACCAAAACTTTCAAGTGATTCTTTGGTTCCTCTTCAAGCAGGATATCCTTATATATTATACATCTCTCTTGATAATTAAGGTATTTGTTTTCATCGTGTAACTGTTTCCTTGGTGAGGTAGACAACACCAATACAGAAAGCCTGACTACCGTCACTTTCAAATAAAGAGCGAATGTTCATCGATATTTTATAAAGACCGGAGCTGTTCTTTTATATCGCATATATCACATGCGCATTATGATATATGATTTTTATACACGCTTCTATAGGACTTTGTATATGATAGCTTACTTATTTGACTTGACTTGTGCGCTGTTGTATGATATTTAATTTAATGTATATGTATTACATGTATATAATTATTATGTATGTTTTTTGATGGCGACCCCGTGCAGGGGCGGATCCACGTAGCGATTTTTCCGGCCTGCCCCCCCCCCAGTCCCCTAAAAAGGTTTAAAAAATAGGATAATAACATAAAGTTAACCTTTTCAAAAACAAAGAACAAAAGCGGCCCCCCTGACCCCAAAAAAGTTATATTTTCGCCCCCCCCCAAAAAAAAACAACAACTTAATCGGCGCTAAAAAATTCTTAAGATTTTGGCCACCCCCCCCCCCCCCCCCTTGTCGCCGGCTGGATCCTCCGCCGGCGCTAAAATTTTCCTCAAAAACTGGATCCAAAAAACAAACAAAAATGTTCTTTTACCCCCCCCCCCCCCCCGCCCGGCTTAGTCGGCGCTAATTTTGTTCTTAAGATTTTGCCCCCGCCCCCCCCCCTTGTCGCCGGCTGGATCCTCCGCAGGCGCGGATCCACGGGGGGGGGGGGGCCTGACGGTTAAAAAAAACAGTGCTCTCACCCCACCCGCCCCCCCCCCCCCTCCCCGCTTATTCACCGGCTGGCTGAGTCCGCGCAAAATATTTCCTGGAAAATTGGTCCCCCCAAAAAAAGTGCCTCTTACCCGCCCCCCCCCCCCGCTTATTCACCGGTGGCTTAGTCGCAACTAAATATTTTCACACGGATTGGGCCCCCCCCCCCCTCTTCCCGCCGGCTGGATCCGCCACTAAATAATAATAATAAAAACGTTACTTATAAAGCGCTATTACCACCGAAGTCTCTAAGCGCTATACACACAAAAAAGACTGATATACAATTACATCTTATACAAAACTAAAAATGCAAATAAACCTACAAATTACAATACATATGAAATACATATCAAAGTGAACAGAGTTAATCAATCATCAAACGCAATTTTGAATAAATGTGTCTTGAGACTAGTTTTGAATAGGTTAACGGTTTGACAGTTTTTTACATTTAAAGGTAATCTGTTCCAAAGTTCGGCAGAAGCTTTGCGAAAGGAACGATTACCATAAGAGAGAGTTGACACAGACGTAGATACGAGGTTTAATTGTGAAGATGACCGTAAATTGCGTGAGGGTTTGTATTCCTCGATTAATTCTTGCAGATAAATTGGTGCCAAATCATGAATGCATTTATAAGTTAAAACTAAGATTTTGTACATAATGCGGTACGTCACCGTCAACCAATGCAATTCGCGAAGTACTGGGGTGATGTGTTCACAAGAACGCGTGCGTGTTACAAGCCACTGACCCCGTGGCCCTGCAGTTTCGGAGAATTTCGCTTCCTTCCTCAATTGTAAATATATATTTCATAATAATTTTTATGTTCATTTTGATTTTGTGAAGGAAATAAATGTATATTGAATCGAGTTAACATATTGACTTAATTGCCCATTCAAAAAACAAAAAAAATTGATGTTTTTATTTCATACTTTCACTTTCACAAGTATATCTAATTTTCCTTCACTTCCTGAAAATATAGAATAATGACAGTGCATGTGGTGCAGTTTCGACTGTGGTTAGTTATAATTTATAACGTATACAGTAGGCTTGCGGATGCACTACGTAAGAGAGAGGGATGATTGAGGAGTCCTGAAAAGGAAAAGGTAATCTTTGTTGATGGTGTATAGTCCTGAAAAGGACTCCTCAACCCTCCCTCTCTCTCACATGGTGCATCCGCAAGCCTACTGTATATCTACATCACCATGCAAGCCGATACTTTCACGCGGCATATAACGTGTTGTCAAGCTGATTAAGAACCGGAGAAAATTCGAACGATTATTTATTGAATTAATGAATAAGTGCAGTAATTTTGATAAAAAGACATGTCAATGATATATATCATTATATTGGTGTGCATATTTTGTCTATTCTTATAGATTTTAAAGGCATTTAAATCGAGGAGTTCATATTTCCACATTATGTATGTTCACATCAGTATCTTTAGTACTCAATTTATAGCATTGACCATCATTATGACTAATAACTTTTTGATTGAATTTTATTTTCTGCTTTCAATAGCGTAATACAAAATATTTCATCATTACAGAAAATAGATATAAACAGACTTTGAGACATTCAAGGTGCCCAATCTATTTATGCGTTATTAATCATTTTGAGTTTGTCTAAATAAAAATATGACATACTTTTAGGGCATGTGTGAATGGTGCTCTTTACATGACATACATTTTCAAATGAGGAAGATAGGGGGATATAAATCGTGTATCATTTCCTGGTCATGAGCGGATCAAGGAAGTTTCTAAGTACGTCATATATATTCAAAGATGTAAACAAAAAAATCTCGTAAAGTCAGTTGTGTCAGGCTAGCAGTTCATTTTGGGCGCTTTAGATGCAACAAGGCGCTGCACCTTTTCTTCTTTTGCGTGCATCGTACGACAAAACTTTTTGCCATCACAATGGTTGCTAATCTTTCAATTGACCACGGTGCAACAACCGCATTATCCTCACCGACGTCGTATGATCGTCATCGTGATCTCGTGATCAACCATGATCCGACATCGATCGTGGCCGTTGTCGAGGGCGTCACCCTGATCGTCATCTTCCTCGGAGCGTTGGTCGCCAATGTGATCGCGATGACGGCGATCCTTCGAGACAAGTTGCTGCGGAAGAACCTCCATAACTGGCTGATCCTCAACCTCATCGTAAACGACCTCGGTATAACGATTACAAGTATGTCTTTCTCTATCGTATCTGTCTTCGACCACGGCCAATTTCTTATCAACAACCCTGTCATGTGCCTGGTAAGAATTTACTCTTTTTTGGAGGGAAAGGTGACAGAGATAATTATTAAAACTCTGTATCAACAGTAACACAATTTTGAGAGAAATGTTACCTACCCCAGATTATGAGGGGCAAAATGCAAACATTCTTTATGTTAAGATATGACCTGCAAATAATCAATGTCTGTTCATAGTATTTGTCTCATTTGTTGAGGGAATTAATTCTATCAACCATCAGTCTAGTGAGTCAGTCCTCTGAAAATGTCAAATTATCAAGTGATCTATCCTATCCATATATGTAGTATACTACTATTTGGATGCCAAGTAGGCCTAGTGATATATGGATGATGGTTTCATAGTCGTTTTGTCTGTACAGTGAATGATTTTTTTTAATATTTGAGAAATATGATCTAAACAATATACTCTGTTTATATGCCAATAAGATAGGGTTGGCAAATTTATAAAACACATGCATGTTCTATCCATGTATTGCCAGATAAATGGAACGGGGGCTGTAGGCTTCTCTCTCGGTAACTTCGCTACGATCCTGGCCATCTCTGTAGACCGCTACCTGACCGTTGTCTGGTCCACCCGCTTCCCTCCCACCAAGTCTAGGACCATCGTCTTCATCGTCCTGTGTTATGTGATTTCGTTTATAAACGTCTTGCCACCTTTCTTCAAGTTCCTCTCCGACTTCAAGTATCACCCAGACACCCACCACTGTTCACCTGTCTGGGAGGCCTGTCTCTACTACATCATCTGCTTCGTCATTGTCTTCTGCATCACCGTACCCGTCATGGTCTTATGCTACACCGGCGTTGTCTTGACCTTGAGGCGACAGGAACTGCAGCTTCGGTCGTTCTCCAAGGACAACCGGACAGCTTCTTCTGGAGTTGTGACTACTAAACCCGGCGGAAGGATGCAAATATCAGCTGACGTCACCAGTGACAGGTACACCCAGGCGGCATCCTCAACAGACGCAGTGACCAAGTCCGCAGAGAGCTGCCAGACCGAGGACTATTTTCCATCGGTGGACCCAGACACAGAGGAACTAGCTTCCAACAACGGCGCACTTGAGATGCAGGACCAAAAGGATTATGCAGACGAGAAGGCTCGGCGGAAGAAAAAAATGAAGAAGAGAAATGTTCGCGTGATGCAAGGCAATCTCAGTATGGACAAGAGGGTTGCCCTGACAGGTACGAATTTCTCTGTTTGAATAACCCTCTGGATACCATGGGATAGTTGTTCGTACCTCTACAATTCTTAGTTTTTTCTTTGATTAAAGGACATCTAAACTGTGTATCCTCTGGGAAAGGCGCTATATAAATGAAGTTATTAAAATTATTTGTATATAGTTATCATTATCATTGTTATTATTATTATCGTTATTAATTTTATCATTTATTCCTCTAACAATCATGATTATAATAAATATTGTGTTTATAAAAATATACCTCACATAAGAAATCCATCCAACTGATTGGTCGAAATTGGAGACGTACGTGATTTTAGCCATTCCCGTAAAGAAACGAAAAATGCCAAGAACGGTTAATAGTCCAAGAGCGAGATCCCTCAAAATTCCGGTTACCATGAAAATAGTAAAATTTTGCTGCGATACCCATTAGTTTACGTGTTAAAATGTTCTTTGCGCGAGCGCGGACACCATACAGTGCTTGTCTGCGATTCCCAAATGATTGAAACTTTCGGCCTTGAGCATATAAAACAGCTAGGCCTCTCAAAGCATTCGATATCTCTATAATATTTGCTTTCATTCTTATGAATCTCACCTTTGAATCTTTCAGGAATCTTACTGGTTATGACTACAGTGGTATGCTGGGCACCATACTTTATCGTCCACTCCTGCTTCATACCCATCGACTCCAATCATTGGATGGGCGTGGTGACGATGTGGCTGAGCTATGCCAACTCCCTGCTCGACCCTCTAATCTATTCGTTCTTGAACCGACGAGTCCGGGCCAGATACCGGACCCTGTTTAGCTGGTGCCCAGGGATCAATTGGAAATCTTTTCGAAATCGACTTTTTTAAAGCTCTTCGCATCGTATAACTGTTTTCATGGAGATAACATCGACACATGACGTCATTGTTTTTAAACATACAGTAATAAAAGCGGTTGACTTACAGAATACCGCTGATTTCTGGATTCCATTTATCATGAATATTATCATCGACCTTAAACAGTCACTCTCAGCTTTGAGGTCTACGACGCGGTTCGTGTAACCAGCGGGTTCTCGATACTCTTGTAAATGTACAAATTTCATTTTTTTTTAACCCATACATGGACTCATAGAGAGACGAAGCCGGCAATAAGCGGGGGTGGAATTCATTATACTATTCTGCTAAATGAAATAATCGACCTATTAATTCCCATTCGCCTTTTCGGGAGGTATTTCACGTAAGGCCCATCAGGAGAAATACTGATGGTATGTACCAAGAGTCATTAATTATTTTTTTAAAATAATATTTCTTCCGGGAAAAAACTGATTATCTTACAATGGTTTCCCCCTCCTTCTCTCTCTCAAGTTCATATTTAACAAGAAGACTAATTGATGGAAAAAGGGAAGGCAGCAAATTAACAATGTCCGCGATTATTAATGATGTGTTTTAAAGTAGTTTCAGAAACTGAAAACAGTGTAAGCGCATGTAAGCGAAACATATTTTGAGGCCTCTATCTCCCAGCTGTATTGTGTTAGGTTTAAACATAGTTATTGATCAGCCTACTTCATTTCAACAGGAAGGTGACATCCTTGATTTCAAGTAGCTCCAATTTGTTGTGTGTGATATAATGGTCTCTGAGCTGTTAATGCGAAACCAAAATAAGTGTAATGTGAAACAGGTTTCGATGGCTCCGACCTCCGAAGTTTTATGAGATTTATAGAAAGTTTATTGAATACAATTAGTCAAAGTTTTTCCACTTCTCGACAGATTTTGATTGATATATATTTTTTACATTGTGAGAATGCTAACATAAACGGTGTTGTATCCTTGGGCAACAATGATATTGCCGTCCCTCACTTTGGTACATAGTTGTACTTGTGTACACGGATGTATTCTAATCGCAAGAATGAACGTAGAGGTTGTTCAGATAAATCCTAGCATTTACCGCGTTTTTCTTTTTCTTTTCTTTTCAATGAATAAATCAAAAGTCTTTGACATTTATGAATAGAAAAGTTTTCGATTTGAACGTCGTTGAAATTATATTTATTCAACTAGCTTAGAATATGAAATTTTGTCGGACTTTCTTCTAGGCACGTTAGGAATCAATGCATTTAATTCTATGGGCCGAAAATCGGTTTCGATTTTTAGGCCCTCTTTAAAAAAAGAATGAATAAAATCCATTTTAGGTGGTTACACACCCTAAAGGCTTCAAAGCAGTAGGCCGTTTATGTCTGTGTCTGTGACAGGGCCACTGGTCTGTGATACTACTTGTTTGTCTGTCTGTGTGTATGTGTGTTTGTAGAGGAGGGGGTGCAGGTTATATAGTAGGCCTAGATGGCACTCCTACTTTTAGAGTTGTGCTCCGGTCAATATCAATAATCGTCCCTATTTTCACGAAGTGACGAATAAATCGCTTTCAAACTTTCAAACCATATTCTCAACCTCTTTAATGTATCAAGGGCAAATAAATGTCATATCCTGGGATAGAACATATCTCAATGTTTAGTTCTATGTTTAATTATTTCCATAATTTCTTATATTTTTGGGGGAAATGAGCTGTAAACATAACCGTCACTTCGTGAAAACACGAAATGCAAGAACGCGCTGCGATTTTGTTTTCACGATGTGACGGCTCGTAGCCGCGCGCGTAAAACATACAGGATTTTCCTCTTGTGGATGGAATTCCCGAAATGGACACTAAATACGGCAAAACGTTATGTTTAATTGATGTACAGATAAAATAACTCGAACTGTGAGATAGAGTACATTTTCCTCTTTCTGTAGCTGCTTTTTTATTCCTCTGATTGAACTTTTAACACAACCGTCATTTCGTGAAAACATAAATTACATAGAACGCTTTGATTTTGTTTTCACGAAGTGACGGCTCGTAGTCGCGCGCGTATAAAACATATGGAATTTTTATTGTGTGAATCAATTTCATGATAATCAACAACGGCAGTAGTGTAGTATAGTATATGGAGACGTAGGCACTACAAAAAAAATCATTTTGCCCCCGACATTAAAAAAAAAATGTTTTAGTTTTTTTTGGAGGTCAGCCCAAGGGGGGGGGGGGGGTTAACCCCTAACACCCCTATATCCGCCCCTGGGCTGTATGGATAAAGCCTTGTTGCAAACTAAAACTTCAAGTAAAGTAGTAAAATGTTATGTTATGAAAAGAGTTGGTTACTTCGTGCCAGATCTGTTTAAGAAAGAAATGAAATAAAAGTATGAAAATAATCATAAACCTGTTTATATTTCATTCAATGTTCGTTCTCACTTATGAAAAGTTGTCCTCGTGCAAGACCTGTTTAACTTTAAGAAAGAAATGAAACAAAAAATTTAATAATTATAAACCTGTTTATATTGCATTAAATTCTGTTTTTATCTCTCACTCATGATAAGCAGTCTAACAGCAAATTATTCTTGATATATCTCGATAGACCTACAACAACAATAATCTCGACACCATGTAAGAGCCTATACTATGCGGTTCTCGATCCGTAGAACGATGAGCCACGCCCGTATTTCTTTGCCTGAACGACATTAACTAACAATAAATGATGTAAATTAGGCCTATAACTTTAATATTTTGGGCCTCTATGTCTTTTGGTACATCGAATGCACCAAAACAAACTCTGCCGAAACAATGTCATCCTTTTGGTAGAGTTACAATTTCTGTTGGGTTTATACATTTGTTATCCGATGCAATCATACAAGACAAGGACACACTGAACCCCTTCCCCTTTATAAAAAAACCTATAGCTCGATGCGATTAGTGTATTCTTGTTTCTAGAGCAGTCAATGCAAACCTGTGCCCAAGGGCGTATCGTTCATACACCCCCTTGACAAACAGGGGGTGTTTTAGGTGTCCAAACACTCCCCTCCATTGGCAACAGGGGGGGGGGATATGTTAGAATTTTAAAGACCCTTTATCTGTGTTTAATCTATGGCCTTTCCTTTTTTCCCTCAACATTCACCCCCGTACTATGAATGGGGCCATAGTATGGGGGGGTGAATGTTGAGGGGGGAAAAGGAGTATTCACTCCCCCCTCCCCTCCCCCCCCCCCCCCGATGAGCCAAAACCAAAATTAGTGCTTACCTCCAGGGGCGCCGCTAGGCCTTTTTCAGTGGGGGGGGGGGGGGTGTAGAGGCCAACGATTACCGACAAAACTAGCCACCAATTACCGACAAAATTAAATGTCCCAATATCTACAAATGTAACCCTATAAATCCGGGGCCGAAGGCTAAATTGTTTTTCCTATGAACTATCTATAATACTTGCATATGCGCAAATGGTCATTTCCCTCGACGACATATATATACGAATTAATTCGTCAACTTAGTCAGCATCATAGCTATATATTTCAATGCAAGCGCGTAGCTAGGATCTTATTTTAGGGAGGGGCGGTAGTTAGCACGCGAATCACTTAAAGGGGGTGGTAGAAAGGCCTCCCGCGCGAAGCGCGGAAGCTTAGACATTTCATTAAATTATTAGAGAAAGTAGATGATTCGTTGTACCTCCCCGACTCTTAATCCTTGTCTGAATTCAGTTTCCCCTTCTCGCGCAAAGCGCGAAACCTTTGACGTTTCCTTAGAATATTAGAGAAAGCAGACGATTCGTTCTACTGTTTTCGACGCTTAATCCTTGTCTGAATTCAGTTTCCCCCCTCCCGCGCGAAGCTCGGAAGCTTTGACATTTCATTTAATTTAATTATTATAGAAAGAAGACGATTCGTTGTACCATTCTTGACTATCAATCTTTGTGTGAATTCAGTTTCCTCGCCCGCGCGAAGCGCGGAAGCTTTGGACATTTCATTGAATTAGTATAGAAAGAAGCCGACTCGTTTTAATGTTCTTTTCATTTCATTTCATTTCATTTCTTTATTGTGTCCAAATAGGATAATTGTTTATATTTACATGAACAATGTTGCTTCAACATATGAACATAGGAACAACATATAATTGACATTCATAGGGCCCTGTCTTAGTATACATTTGAAATAATATACATGATCATGATGAATATACATTTAAATACTCTTTCTTCTTCTTCTTCTTTTTCTTCTTCTTCTTCTTCTTCTTCTCTCTTTCTTCTTACATACCCTCCATTTTCTTTTATTCTTATATGCTCTAATCTGAAGTAGGTATTTGTTTTAAAAATTATTTCTTGATATGGTATAACACTAGGGTACAACAGTAAAATAAGTATACTGAAACAATGTATTTATTCGTGTAACATGTCAATAAGGGTATTTTGCATGGTTTTCACATTCTCTTCTCTTTACTTGGTTTCATTAACAACTCTTATTGAAAGTGGAATGAATGAATTAATGCGGCGACTAGTTCTTGCTTTAACAGATCTCAATCTTCGTCCGCTTCTCAGGTGTATGTACTGGTCATTAAAGGGGTGGGTTAGATCAGACATAATGATTAGGGCCTTAGATACTACTCTTTCCTTACAGACTTCATCTAGGTCAACAGTATGGTTCATTATTTTGCTGGCTTGTTTTACAACCCTTCTCAGATTTTGTTGGTCACTTTGCCTTGCATTATTAAACCAGATAATGGAATCAAATGTAATAGTACTCTGAATTATCGACTTGTAAAAGAGAAACAGAATTCTATCATTCACATGAAAGTACTTTAACTGTCTAAGAAAATACATACGCTGGTTGCAGATTGGTAGGGTGCGCTTTGACTTGTCTTCCCAAGACAGCTTATTGTCGATTTCTGTGTCTAGGTATCTATAACTTTCAACATTCTCAATGGTATCATCATTAAAGTATACAGGTCTATCAATGGGTTCAAAACATTTCTTTTGCCTAAACTAAAAAACAATTTCTTTTGTTTTCTTTGAGTTCAGCAGAAAATAGTTTTCCCTACACCAATTTTCGAACATGGAAATGGTAGCTCTGTAATCAAGTTCATTTTCAGTTTCAATCAATCCTACTATTACTGTATCATCTGCATATTTAAGTATGTGAACAGATGGAGTATTTAATATACAGTCATTGGTGTACAGGGTAAATAGGGTCGCAGAGAGGACACACCCTTGTGGGGGTACCAATTGTTGTGATAAGTTCATCAGAGAGAACACCGTTGACTTTGACCTTCTGTGTCCTTTCATGTAGGAAGTCTTGCAGCCACAATATAAGAGATGGCTGAACTTGTAGATGTTGAAGTTTCTGTAGTAGGAACTGGGGTTCTATAGTGTTAAATGCTGACGAGAAGTCTATGAAAGTTGCTCTGGCATAACGCCTTGCCTTATCTAAGTGTTCGTACACATGGGGTTTGTACACATGGGGTTTGTACACATGGGGTAAATATCCTACCCGGATTTTTACGATGTTACATGACATATTTAGAATATGAAGGCATTTGAAGAGCCATACTTTTCAGGGAACATGTCTTATCTGATGTTCTTCCACACTTGCATAATAAGAATGATAACGCTCACAAATTATTTTTCACCTCTTCCCAGAACTCAACCTTCTCTTTAAATGGGGGCATTGATGTATGTAGAAAAAACAGGATTAAGATCCCATGCAACGCTTCGAAATATAAAAGAAGAATAAGAAAAATAAAGTTGAGATTCGACCTTTATGTCTAGACGTTGCTTAATGCATTTCGTATTGGTATTATCTTCCATCTGAGAGTGATTATAAACGTTATTTTGTATGGATAATAAAGATAAAGCTGTTCGGGTCTTTGAATATAATGCTTCAAAACAAATAGAACAAGCTGTTTATTTCTTTAGTCATGGTCTGTTTCTACTTGCCAACCCTCGAAAAAGAATTTGTAATGCATTGCACAGAGGAAAGTTAATGATGAAACATATGGGCGCAGGCCAAGATTTATCCCCACTCAAGTCGAATTTGGCGCATCTTCCCCCATCTTCTTCAACCAGGAAATGGACTTCATTGTAGCCTTAGGACAGGATGTGGACATAAATTGATAACAAAACATACTGCTCTTTTTCCTTTAGGAACTACGCTTGACCTTTAACTCGGATGGCGGCCATTTTTTATTTGACCAATATGACCAGTATGACCCGAGGAGATCTCAAATCGATGAAAGAACATCATAATCAGATTCTCTGACCCAGAAAACCCCACAAATACATAAACTTTTATCATACTAGCCCATTTTCTTGCGTAACTACACTTGACCTGTAACTATCAGATGGCGGCCATTTTGGATTTGACCAATATGACCAGTATGGCAGCCCTTAGGAGACCTCAAATTGATGAAAGAACATCCTAATCAGATTCTCTAACCCCCAAAACCCCATAAATATATAAACTATTATCAAACAAGCGTTTTTCCTTTTGGAACTAAGCTTGACCTTTAACTCAGATGGCGGCCATTTTGGATTTGCCCAATATGGCATACCCAGAGGGCGCCCTTCTTGGCGTCCGGCAGAAATCGTAAAAGTATGGTATAATCTACCTCTGGGCCAAATTTGGTGCTTTTAGAAGAATCTGCACCAAACAACCCCTATTTAGCCCTAACAGCCCCCACTATTGCGAACATCTGATTCATGGATCACAAAAGGCTCGCGGTCGTCTACTCTGTTACGCAACGTCGAAGTTGTTCGCTGAGCTCTTCTTGACGATCTTGGTTTTCGAAGCGGCAGAAGAATGAGTCAAGTTCATTTGCCTTTTCTATGGCATTCTCTTCGTGCTCGAAAGTGTTTCCATGCTTTTTGTTGTTGGAATCGTCCGTCATTGCATTTCCATGCATTCCTTGGATTATTTGTCTTGAAGCACCTTTCCAGCTTTTCTCCGTATTTTCGCTTTGCTTCACTGACTTGCCTTTTTATTTCTCTTGTCAGTTCTTTCACCCGATCATGATTTCCATTCTTAAACTCGTTTTCTTTTCCTTTATGGTTGCTTTTATCTTTCCATTAAACCAGGGTTTGCCATTAGGGTAGATTTTGACTTCTTTAGATCGAATGTGTAAGTCTTCACAGAAAGTGACATAACTATTTATTGTATCCGTTAGTTCATGTATGTCATCACATTCGTCACGAAATACGTCCCAATCAGTGATATCAAATGCGGCTTGTAGCATTTCACTCGATTCATTGTCCCACACTTTTATCTCCCTTTTCCTTGGCTTTTCACTTGGCTTTTGTCTGTACCTTGGCATAAGATGGACAGTGTGATGATCTGAAGCACCAATCCCAGGTCGAATAAGTGACTTGTAGGCAACCTTAACTGAGCAGTACTGACATTTATCTAAAATGTTTTCTCCCCTTGTTGCTATATAAACATATTGGTTATAATGGGGCATAACAGTTTCCAGGTCACAATGGTTGAAATTGCCTAATATGATAACAAGTGCATCGGCGGACTGTATTCCGAGTTCATTCACTTGTTCCTGTATTTTGTTTGGCATTTTCTTTATCTGAGCTCGGAGGTATATAAACTAAGAATACATTGACTTGGGGGAATTCTCTTGGCAGATAAAAGGGGCGAAATGAGACACACATCAGTTCGATATCTTTGGACGAAATATTCGATCTATTCGTAATGTGCCGGCCGAAAAGTCGCTCATTGGGGGTGGGGAGGGGGGGGGGGGGGGGGGGGTAGTGAGCACATTTTTTGTTTTTGTTTTTTTTCCTCGAAAATTTAAAAATTTGCACCCCCCCTTGGACGCCAGGGGGGGGGGGCCCACCCCCAAAAAAGGTACAAATCACGTTTTTTCCCCGGGGGGGGGGGGGGCGGGCCCCCAACCCCCCCTGGGTCCGCCACTGCAGAGCCCACCTCCTTTCTTTTTTCCTGTCTCTTCCAAACAACGATCCAATCTTATGGAGTACAAACCATTTATCTCAATGTTGTTAGATTGAATGTCTGAACATAGCCAAGTTTCCGTAATACATATTAAAATTGAGTTTTTGTATTCATGATCATTACTCACGTTTGCTCGCAGTTCGTCGATTTTGTTCGTAATTGATCTTACGTTGCTAAGGGTGGTTGTTGGTAGCGAAGTGCGATGACCCCTTCTCCGAACCCGCTGCCTGATCCCTCTTCGGCGGGCATTCGGAGGGAGATCCTCTCTTGTTGGCACCCACTCGGCAAGGTCCGGGGGTCGGATGATAGACGAAGGTCTATCGGCAAAGTAGAGCAAAACTTCTCGATCGTATTGTATTTGAGTTGCAGGTAGTCCATTTTGGCAGTGGATTTCACAGACGAGACATGAACAAAACACAGTCAAACATAACAGGTGAGGGTCACATTTCCAAAATACTTGTTCGATACACAGTCCAATGTCATATCAGAAAAACATAAATTCTAGACAAAATATCAAAACAAAACAGGAGCAAGAAGTCATGTCAATATCGGTCGCTACGTGCACAGCGCCCTCGACTCTAAATCCTTGTCTGAATTCAGTTTCCCCCCTCTCGCGCGAAGCGCGAAAGCTTTGACGTTTCCTTAGAATATTAGAGAAAGCAGACTATTCATTCTACTGTTCTCGACTCTTAATCCTAATTCTCTGATTTCAGTCTCCCCCTCCCGCGCGAAGCGCGGAAGCCTTGACGTTTCCTTAAATTATGAGAGAAAACAGACGATTCGTTGTACTGTTTTCGACTCTTAATTTTTTTAATCTGAATTCAGTTTTTTCTTTTTTTCTCTTTCTTTCTTCTCTTTTCTCTCCTTTCTTTCCTTTCTTTTCCTTTCTTTCCTTTCTTTACCTTTTCTTTTTTTCTTTTCTTTCCCTTCCCTCTCCTTTTCCCCTCCCCCTTCTCTCTTTTTTCCCGACGGCATTTTACCGACAATATCCTGACAGTTAGGGGGGGTGTCGCACCCCACACCCCCCCCCCCTTTGGAGACGCCCCTGCTTACCTCCCCCTTCTTATTCGCCGGCTGGCTTTTCCACCGCTAAATAATTTCTCACGAATTGGACAAAAAACACCCCCCCTAGAAAATCCTGGATACGCCCTTGCTTAACATCACTATTAGTATTAGTATTACACCTTTTACCAAACTCAAAACTCTAATGATAACTGGGTACCTTCATCAGTATTAACATGTTCAGTTTTGTTGATGCATCCTTTGATCCACGAATGTCTTATTAACCTCTTTGTCTCCGAGTCATGCCCTCGATCGTGAGGTCACGATTTAATACGGGGTGACGGGGGAGCTTGAATCATGCCTAGTTCACACCGACGCCGAATGTCGTGCTTTAAATCGGCGATCAATTCGGCGTCATTTTTAAAAAAATCTCACGATCTCCTGAGATATGTTATGCTAAGTTCACACCGACGCCGAATTGATGGCGCATTAAATCGGCGAGCAAAGCGGCGGCAAAGCGTAACAAAGCTTAATTAAAGCGTGAAGACCGTAATAGAGCGTGAGAAAGCTTCGAGCAATTCGGGACATTCGGCAAGAGCGCCACAAATTTAAACTCTGTTAAGCTTTCCTACCGCTTTGAGCAAAACTTTGATAAGCTTTGTGACGCTTTGATAAGCTTTAATACGCTCTCCCCGCTTTACGCAATTCGTGACAGATCGCCTCAAATTTTTAAACAGTTTAAAAAAAATTGGCGCTCTTGCCGAATGTCCCGAATTGCTCAAAGCTTTCTCACGCTCTATTACGGTCTTTACGCTTTAATTAAGCTTTGTTACGCTTTGCCGCCGCTTTGCTCGCCGATTTAATGCGCCATCAATTCGGCGTCGGTGTGAACTTAGCATTAATGAAAGGTCATGGATTTATTGAGAGAGAGAGAGAGAGAGAGAGAGAGAGCACCGAACTTTACGAGACACACCTCCGACACACCGCTATCTGCACAGCGTAGTCTGCGAGACCGTGATGGACGAAAAAGGTGAGACCAAAAACGAATTAGCGATTTTGTTAGTCTAGACCGGCTGGATGTTAAACATCTGTTATTTGAAATGTTAATTGTTATGTATTCTAGTCGTTCGACTCAGCTCAGAGCATGCGGTGCCATAATTGTGCTGTCTTTGAGCTAGACTTCTAAGAGTTTTTTTTAATTTTTTTAATTTGAGCCTTGGGATGGAGACTGCGAGGTAAACATTGCCCATGCCGGGCGGGACCGGTTTGAATGAACATGGACACTACTAATACCTCGAGTGTTTTAGAGTATTAGTAAACTTCAATTAATTGTTGTTTTGCGATGTCGATGTGTGAACCGCGCCGTAATAGTGCCGAGTCGAGAGCTCAATGAGAGGACCCGCGATGTAGGCCTAGTACTAGTACTACGCCCAGATCTAGTTCTTATACTATAACCGTCTCCTTTACATACTTAGCGTTCCTTTTTCTGCAATTATTAATTTCTTCACGATGTAATACAACTTCTGCATCAACGAAATGGCCACTGTATCCCGCTTGATAGTTTTAAAAACGAAATACATCCAGCCTATAACGATTTTTGCCAGGAAGAACCCTCTGTTAGCCAACACGATAACGTACGCCGGGCTGGGAGGACTGGCGGAGTTCACGCAACAGGCTATCAACAGGAAATCCGGAGAACGTTTTGAGATTCGAAGAATCTTCAATTTTCTTGTTATTGGTGTGTGCTTTAATGGACCAGCGGGCCACTTTTGGTACAGATGGCTGGACCGATTTATACGGCCGACTGCCAAGATGGCAGTGGCCAAGAAATTATGCATGGATCAAATACTTTGTGGATCTGCTTTCGTTGCTGCCTTTTATACAGGTAAGTCGACCTGAGATTCTATCGAAAATCTTCGTCCTATTGTACTTTAGTATACTAGGTATAAAAGCAAAACAAACAACCAGAACCACGTCAAAACAAAAGAAAAAAAAACAACAAAATATGCAATTGAGTACAAAAATACCCCTAACAAAAAATCTAAATGAGTTTTGCTCATTTTCGAAGAATGTCAAAATTGAAATCGGTTTTTATTTTTTCCAATATAAATGTTTCAAAGTTATTGTATTTTGTTTTCATTTTCCTTTTCTCTCTCATTTTACAAATCAATTGGACCCTAGCCTAAGTAAAATCCTTGACACTTGAGAAAAACCGAGCGAGAAGGGTCTCTCGAACAGGCACGTAGCCAGAGTTTGATGTTTGGGGGGGGGGGGGGGGGGCACATACATGTAATCGATCGAGGTAAAAAAAAAAAAGGTTTCTAAAAAAGTTCAACCGATCCTGGATTTTTTTTTTTTTTTGGGGGGGGGGGGGTCACGTGCCCCTCCCCCCTCCCCCCGTGCCGCCCTCGGCTACGTGCCTGCTCTCGAAGCAAGAGTTATTGGCCTATATAACTCATTGATAGTGATAATAATTATGGTTTCAGTGCCCTCAGAACCGTATTGATGAGGCTACCTTGGCCTTGGATCACAAAGACACACACACAGTCCATATACACCACTACATGTAATTATTTATTATCATGATTATCCGAGGTTAACACCTACTTTAAATCACTCTGTATTAAAAATAGTTTACAGTTTACGGGATATTTGTTAATAAAGACTTGCGTAGTAGCTATGCCCTTGGTGAATTATCGGTATCAATAATATGTATCTCAATAGTCCGAGAATTCAAATTGCATACATTATGTGTTGTTAGGTAGGGCAAGCCATAATGTTTGTCCTACCAAAGGGTTTTAAACTCCGTGATGTGACTATCACTATGAACATGACTGACAAAGAAAGCGGACAAAATATACAGTTCCTCAGGTAGATAAAGGAACATCCCTTCACTGCTATTATGTAAAAATGTGTAGAACACACCTGTTCTACACATTTTTACATAATAGCAGTGAAGGGATGTTCCTTTGTGTACCTGAGGAACTGTATATTTTGTCCACTTTCTTTGTCAGTCATGTTCATAGTGTATAGCCCTATATATTAGAGGAAGGAAAAGAACTGCAACAATAACATTACGCAATAGAGGTGGAATTTTATAAAGGCGTGTGGCGAGTATTATAATCGCAAGTTTTGAATGGAGAGAAACATGTACATAAAATTCATGCACATTCTTTCATATGCCTGGATATGGCTAGATCCTTTGAATGAATAGCGAAAACAAATTATGCAAGACGTCAATACAAAGAAAGAAAGAAAGGAATCATGACTATCACATTTTACAAGAACAGGCATTGTTTTGTTTACTATGGCTATTGTTGCTGTTGGTGCAAATTTCAAATACGATAATGATCCTAGAGGCACTTAATGGATTCGTTCTATAACTTAAAACACAAGAACAATGAAAAAATAAAGCTGGAACATTTTATTTCGCTTTGAACAGAAAAAGAACATGTTCGCGATTTGTTATTGCAGAGACAGAGACCAAAGTTGGTCGTGTTTAAAATAATGTTCCAAACAGTCAGTCCAAACAAGTAGTTCATCAACACACTAGTTCATCGCAATTTTCGCATGTTTCCGCAATGTACTTATTGTGACTTTAGAATCAAAACATCAATTCATAAAAAAGAATGTTAAGTTTGGAACTATAACATCACGAACCCTAGATCGACCACTTTCGGTTCGTAAATGGGTTCTGTCAGGCTTGACTGGTTCGTTCGACGTGAAAACTATATTGTAAAGAGAGAGAGAGAGAGAGAGAGAGAAGAAAAACAAACTTCATAGACTTTATATTCTAAAAAAAGATGAAAAAGCTTTTGGGTACAATTTTCTGCAAATGATCACAACTGAGAATGTAAAATACATGTACCCGCTGATTTTCAAACATACGGTCTGTAAGGCCTTAATTAATAATTTAGGCAAGTGAATATAATTATTATCCTGTAAAACAAGGTTAGATTTCCGCGTATATAATTATTTATGAATCTACGTCGGATATGGGGCTATTTTGTCATTTTTCCCTCTTCATTTTCTCAGTCATCTTTCTTTATGTCATTTAATCTCTCTCGTTAATCATTCTTATTTTGTTCCTCTGACTATTTATACAGGACCCAATATGACCTGAGTATATTTAGGACATTAAATTTACATGTACATGTTACATTCTGAAAAAAAGGGCTCGATTTGTAGGCGTAATTAATTTTATAGATTTATGAATATTCTATTTCAGATTTAAAAAAAAATTGAGAGTTAGTAATTATTAGTAGCTCTCCTACCATTTTATCTTCACTCCCTCCCCCCTCTCTCTCTCCCCCCTCTGACCTAACCCCTGTCTGTCCGCTGTCTCTTTCTCTCTCTCCTCTTCCCCCCCCCCCCCCGCTCTGCCCTAATTCCTGTCTTTATGTCTGTCTTTCTGTCTGTCTCTCTGTCTGTCCCTCTCTCTCTCTCTTGTCATCCATTCTCGTTTTGTTTCTCTTCATAATACAGGAATGGGTATGCACGAGTGCCGCGATGAAGAGAACCGAATCATCCTGAACAATTTTTTTCGGATCAGGAGCTAGCTATTCTCTCATTATTCTGTCTTCTTTTTTTCCTTCCCTCTCTTCACAGCTTCTACATCCTTTTAATCACTCGTTATTCACTCTCTTCCCACTCTCTTCCACTCATACATCAGGGATGGGTATGCAAGAGAGTCGGGATGATAATGTTCAGGGAAATAAATATATTATCGTGTCATAACGTTAGACGTTTGCGTATCATAATATGAACATTCTACTTGAGATCAGGGGCTTTCATGTTATTCGGTCTTCATTTTCTCCCTCTCTCCACTTTTTTATATTTTTTGAGAACCGTTTAACTATTCTAATTTTGTCCATCTTCCCATGCATACAGGGATGAGCATCTTAGAGGGTCAGGATGATATCTTCGAGGAGCTTCGAGCCAAGTTTCTACCTACCTTCAAAGCTAGCTGCTGCTTCTGGAGCGTGGCACAGGTATATGATACTTCACACGAGACCGAAAGCAGACCGACAACAGGCTAAAAGCACACTGACTGAAGACCGACAGCAGACTGACAGTAGATCGACGACAAGTTGACAGCACACAAAATTAATGACACACAGCAGACCGACAGCAGACCGACAATAGACCGACGACAAGTTGACAATACACCAACGACAGATCTACAACATACCGACAGCAGACAGACGACAAGTCGACAGACACCAACGACAGATCAACAACATACCGACAGCAGACCGACAGCAGACCGACGATAAATTGACAGCACACCAACGACAGATCTACAACAAACCGACAGCAGACAGACGACAAGTCGACAGCACACCAACGACAGATCAACAACATACCGACAGCAGACCGACAATAGACCGACGACAAGTTGACAATACACCAACGACAGATGTACAACATACCGACAGCAGACAGACGACAAGTCGACAGACACCAACGACAGATCAACAACATACCGACAGCAGACCGACAGCAGACCGACGATAAATTGACAGCACACCAACGACAGATCTACAACAAACCGACAGCAGACAGACGACAAGTCGACAGCACACCAACGACAGATCAACAACATACCGACAGCAGACCGACAATAGACCGACGACAAGTTGACAACACACCAACGACAGATCTACAACATACCGACAGCAGACAGACGACAAGTTGACAACACACCAACGACAGATCTACAACATACCGACAGCAGACAGACGACAAGTTGACAGCACACCAACGACAGATCTACAACATACCGACAGCAGACAGACGATAAGTTGACAACACACCAAACAACATACCGACAGCAGACAGACGACAAGTTGACAGCACACCAACGACAGATCTACAACAAACCGACAGCAGACAGACGACAAGTTGACAACACACCAATGACAGATCTACAACATACCGACAGCAGACAGACTACAAGTTGACAGCACACCAACGACAGATCTACAACATACCGACAGCAGACAGACGACAAGTTGACAACACACCAACGACAGATCTACAACATACCGACAGCAGACAGACGACAAGTTGACAGCACACCAACGAAAGATCTATAAACATACCGACTACAGACTGGCGACGGACTAACAACTGGCCGACAGCAGAACGACAGCAGACCGACAACGTACCGATTACAGACAGATAACAGACTAACAACTGACCGACAGCAGGCCGACAACATACCGACAGCAGACCGACATTGGCCAATAACAGACCAAAAGCAGACCGACGACAGACCGAAAGCAGACTGACAACATCACCACCGACCAACCCTCCCCCTTTTATCAATATATGGATATGCCACTTATAATAAATGGTTTATTCAAATACTTTTGACCATCCTTCCACCCCTCCCCCGTTTACCATCATGAGTATGGACACGCTTCTTAAAATAAATGGTCCTCATTTATGATTTGTCTAATGCTTTACTGGGCCTGTATCAGAGGCCATGGTTAGTGTTTTTCCGCTCCTGATATTTACTCCCCTTGATAAAGAGAACCTAAACGATCATTTTGGCTTAAATCCAACAGTCTTGAGTCTACATCGACTTGTATACTTTACCCCCTCAATCTCGAACTGCATAAAAAATAGAACATAACCGCGCCTTAGTTGTTTACCAAATATAAACAACGTAAGTTTGACATTCGTGTGTTTTGTCCCTTTAATAAGCAAACAATGTAATATCTTTATTTAGTATTTCTCATGACTTTGGAATATATGAAATACATGTGATATGACATTTAGATTTAGATTCTGAATGTGATTCTTATCTTGATATTCGTTGCCTTATTTGAGAATGCAATCATTATTCCTAAATAGGAAAATTATTAGTTTTTTAAATACCAAGTTTCTCTCATCAAACCTTAGCAAATTAAAAATCGGTAGTCCATTTCATTAAAAAAATGACGTTTGCCAAAGTGACAAGTCGTGAATTACAAAGTGTCTGCAAACTACTAAATACCTTGCACACACTTCAATACTCTGCATCGATGCTACATTATCGAGTCGATGAAGTCTTCGTCGCCATAGAGATAAACCACTCATTAGAGTGTCATGATCATTTTGCAGAATAATATTGCTAAGCGACCTGAGTACGTGTACATTTTAACAGGGGCCAATGCGGGGTTTTGTAAAAGAGGGGCACAAAATTCCTAACGTTGATGACAACCCCCAAAACCAAAAAAACAAACAAAACAACAGTCGCCTCAAAAGGAGGAGGGGCACATCTTGGGACTTGTGTATTTAAGATATATCACTTGGGGCTCAAGTGATTTTCGAGTTTAGCGTAAATAATCTTGTGTGATGTCATAAACTGCTATATAAGCAATATATTCCGCGTTTCGCTGAGCTTTGCCCGAGCAGAGTTCATATTTTGTTTATGTGCTGAAGCGACAAGCATCGTTGCATTTCGATAACAACTTGTCATAATCACTGACTAAAATCCGGGATGCATACCGATACATACATGTAGGTATTTCAATAATGCAACCCCTTCGGGAAGTGGGTATTAATAATAATAATAATAATAATAATAACGTTTTATTTACCCAGGGCCAGGGTAGCCACTTCAGTTATGGAACTGCTCTTCCAGCGGGCCCTGCATAACATAATTATTATTATACTACCCTTCTCCAATCTAATAACGCTGAGCGCCTAGCTAGAAGGCAGAAGGTCCCATTGTTATAAGTCTTTGGTATGACTCGGCCGGGGTTCGAACCCACGACCTCCCGTTCATGAAGCGGGCGCTCTAACCACTGAGCCACCATGTTAATGAACACATCAACTTTCTGTCGACAGTTTGCAGCATTCATTTGAGTACATTACTGCAAAAACTAGTCTACTTAATAGTTAAATGAAATTCATGTGAACGAACATGACGCGTGTACACAAATTCCCTGGCCCACAACTTTGTTTCAGTATAATGGCACGTGTACCTTAATTTTGTGTTTGTTACAACTTTGCAACTTATTTGCTATTTTTACCCATATTATGGCAGTCATCATAATAGTTTCACAGTCAATTTTTGTCTTTCCAATGATATACATATCATATTGATTATTATTTTTGAATTTTGTCTTCTGACAAAAATGAATATTCAACTTGTCTTCATATTGATATTTTCCATTGATAGTTTGATTTATCATTTTAAAATTCTTTCTCCTTTTAGGTATTCAACTTCTTATTCCTCCCGACGTCTCTACGCATCGCCTATATAGCATCACTCAGCTTTGTATGGACAAATTTCTTAGCCATCATGAAGAGAAAAGTAAGGATTTTTAATTTAATTGATGTAATCGATTGCACTGAGCTTGACCACGAGCGTATAGCTTTGTTATATGTCATGATTCTTTTACGAAAATGAAGAAGTAAATTCGTTTCTTCTTTCCTCCTCCTTCTTCTCCTTCTTCTTCTTCTTCTTCTTCTTCTTCTTCTTCTTCTTCTCCTTCTTCTTCTTCTTCTTCTTCTTCTTCTTCTCCTTCTTCTTCTTCTTCTCCTTCTTCTTCTTCTTCTTCTTCTTCTTCTTCTTCTTCTCCTTCTTCTTCTCCTTCTTCTTCTTCTTCTTCTCCTCTTTTCCCTACTGATTCGGACAAGATTTCACACGCAGGCTTTGATATTTACCCGTTCAAGACGTCTTAAGGTCTGGCTTCTAAGGATAAAAGTAATTGTTTTCAGTAATATGAAAACTTGATGAAGATTTTCACCTTCAAACAATAAATATGCCCAAGCCTTTGTGAAACCTGTTTTGCTCTCCATATCACCGATATTCCAATTATACAATACCTCAATCACGATGCCTAACCGACCCCAATCCGACTGATTCCTGGCTATTTGGGGGTAATGTAAATTTGTCTCGGTCTGTTGTCGGAATCAAGTTCGCCTACATCTCATTGAAAAACTGAGGAAGTTTAAGAAACAAAGGAGATAATCAAGCTGCATACTGTTGACCGTATTGACAATGGTGCATCGGTTATTGTGTATTCTTTGTATTAACTAGACAATGTTCCAACAAAATGTTTAAACAAAAGCTTTCGTTGGTTGTAGGCAAACATTCTTACGTATAATTGTTATCGAGGTTTTAAAGGAGCGAGTGGAATACCGGTTGACTAACATTTGCACATTTTATGAATACATTTTAAAACAAGGGTTGTTCCTGACATCATAAAAGCTTGCCCGAGGATTGCCCGACATAACAACAACAACAAGTAATATATGCAGACTGGATTACAAGTATTGTAGTCCATTCATTTATAACAGGTTAATTGAGTAACTTGTCACTAGGTCCACAGGAAAGAAATCATTCATAAACTTGAATATGTTAATAAATCGGTCAATCGGGTTGTATCACAGACCTCTTTCTTATGATTGTATATTATAGCCATTACGGGAGACATTATTGTATCGTCGCGGGGAATTTTCAAATCATTGTTAAAAGGAGTTCATTAAGTCATGTCAGGGATCGCTTCATTTGGAGGGGAAATCCCGACGTTAAAATAATGGAATCTACACCTGTATATATGTACTCTCATAAGAGTAGGTCAAACTGCTTCCTTGGAGTGTTTTCCGTTGTATTTCGCAGTACAGTGGATTCCACTACCTTCAACACGTAGCAATCCCTAATATGCATAAAAAGAATACAGTGATAAAAAATCGTGATCAATCTAATGAAATTTAAAGTAAATCGAAGTAATGTTGACGATTTATAAATTTACAATCTTTACGTCCATAAAAATTGTTATCGTTTAAATTGGTGCTCCAAGTTCGATCCGAGCAACCTAAATAAACAAAGATCTGTCATAAAGTAGGCGAGCTAAGGTCCATTACTCAAGTGCACAAAGCATTACAAGGTGTATAAAAAAGAGCAAATTGGCCATTGTAAATCAAATAAAAGCATATTCATATTGTTCTTATATTAGTGATCCGAGAGATATAAATTTGGCACCCCTCAAAATTATTGTTTCTATATAAAAGGTAACAATGCACGTTTACCCTCGGGCTTTATACCCAATAAAGATACGCATCTAAAAGTTTGTAAACAGTCTTTTGTCTATCTTTAGAGTTTTCGGTTAATGGGGTAACCTTTCACACAGATTATGTCTAAATCGGCTAACTAAGAAAGATACATTATCAAATGTTATTATCAGGCCCGTTTACACCGTAGAAAAGCAATTTGAAAAATTGAAAGATTAAAGAATGTAGATTTACAAAAATCAGTCGGTGGCATCGTATTTAGCTTTAAATCTTACTTAAGAATCCGCATTTACATGAAGGTGAACACCATTTCATCTCTCTATGTCTCTGTCTGTCTCTCCGTCTCTCTCTCTCTCTCTGTCTTTCTCTCTCTGTCTTCCTCTCTTTCTCTCTCTCTGATGTATGAGATGTATATTTTTTTTTTAGCAGATGTTTCTGCATTTATTGATAAATCAAATACAAAACATTCAAATAACAATAATAGTATATAATATAATTGATTTACATCAAGAGTGACAACTTAATACACACAAAATAAAATATTTAAAAAAAAAGTACATAATTGAAAGCTTGAAAGTATGGAGGTAAGTAAAAATAATCAAGATAAATGCAGAGGCCAACTATCATAAGCTAAGAAGCTTGAGGCGATAGCAGCCGGGAAGGGGGGGGGGGGGGGGGTACATGGCGCTGTTGTTAGGAGAATGTAGGGGAATAGAGAGTCACATATAAAGATTTTGTTCAGAAAATATCTGAATAAAAAGTGGAAAGAAATTATGACTTGCTGACCGGGGCGGGGCCGATTTTTTGCTCATTTCACCTTTTTTTTGTATTTATTTATTTTATTTTAAAAAAAATCTTGAATGATGTCTTTATTTTCTTTTTCTCTATTCACATTTATTTAATTTTCTTTTATCTCAACAGGATATCCGATGACGCTGATCACTGTACTCTGTGGTTTAACACATTCTTACGCAACTTGCAGGCGACGGTATACACATGATATTCTAGCTTAGTTCTGCTCCAAATTCAAGTTCGGCATTCTCCGGGCATGGACACGAGTATAGTGGGAGATGTGCCGGATATTTTGGAACACACTATTCTTAAAGTTCTGAATTCGGCCCAGGTGTTGACCATACCATAATGAGTTCTGGCTCTATAAAAGGGACTCTGATGAGAGCTAAAAGAAAAATCACCTCTGTATTTTAATCGGTATGAATAATATTAATGCCCTTCTGACTCTAAGCAGGCAAGATAGGTCACTCTTCTACTTTGCCGAATTATGGTGCCGAGTTGGATCCGAGCTAGTTCGGCACGATTCGTAGAGAGCTCGGGTTACGAGTCAAGTACGTTCGGTATTAACTCGTATCGGTGCGTGAACACGTAAAACGTGAGTGTTCCTTGCCAGAAATCTACCGCTCTAGAGCTTTAATTTGGAGTTCGTGAAAAGACGGTTAAGTTCGTATCTGAAAGGCAGGATGTTTTGATCGCACAAATAAATAAAATTTCGCGGCGGAAACATATTTTGTGACGTTAGACCAATACTTGAGTTGTGATTAAACTACTATTGTGGCCACTATATTTGTATATACTTTTATATTAGGGGCATGGTGCATACTTCATTTAGATACAATAACATTTTCTACGCAATGTTCGATATCTCGACTACTTATCATGATTTCGTTGAGTGAACTTAAAATGCTCTGCACATAAATTATGTTTGAGGCAATATTTTGTGGATTATAAATTTAAAGTTATTAATTTACTTACTATGAATACTGATCTAAAAAATACCGTTCACACTGCATTTAAGTCATGGGTATGCTTCTATCACAACAGTTATCGCAGCATGTCAGATTCGTTGCCTGACATAGCACCAACTTATGACTGTAACCTATATTTTTCAGTGAATATCGAAAGACTTGTACGGGTGAATGTAATATACAGTCATGTATAATAGTAGTCCGTCACTATCTATATATCTATATAGTCTTAATCTGAACATTTTGATAGCGCTGGATTATTGTAGAAAAATGAAGAAACATAAGAACATTGAGAAACAAACTTTCAGAGACGTCGACGCCAGGGCGGTCACGTGACTTGAATACATGTCTCGAATGTGTCAGTCATAATGCTATCAGTGTTTGATCAACAGCGCTTCTTCAAACCATATATAAACGTGCTGTTGACGCTTAATTCAGATTGTTTGAAAAGATATGTTTACATTCGTCCTTGAAAATGACGTTAATTCTAGGATGCGTGGTTGTTATTAAGCCTCAACATAAAAGAAAAGGCAGTCAAGCAAAATTAGGACGAAAGTGCATGTAGGTATAATTCATGCGCAACACACACATTAACAATAAGTATCGTGTAATCATTCAGTGTATTGCTGATAATGTTTTTTTCCCTTCCATTGTCGGTGCCCTAAATACAATCCCTTTTCAGATCTGTTGACATACTTTGTGACTTTAACGTATTATGGTGGTAATCTTGATCACACAGGCTTAATTGATATGTGTTTTGGGCCGAATACGCCCCCTCTAGCTCATGTGACCTGCGCCAACTGTGGGTTATTGTTGTGTTAAAAGTAGAATACCTGTTGATATTTTGATGGATTTTACAAAGGCCATGGCTTTGTTTGGGCAGCTTGTTCTTACAGTGTTATATCGATTCGATGTAGACATTTTCCCGACAACCAACTATCCTTTTTGTTGTTTTTATAGATTTGTATTATTATTACGTAATTGAGATACCATGAGCTGATTGCCAGTTCATTAATTGAACGGAACCGTTTTTAGGTTTTTAATGTTTGTGAAGCCCCCGGTGAAGCCTCAATTTGTCAATGTTGTGTGCTTTCTTTCTCGTTATACAATTGTCAATCGTTATATTGTATTCATATTGTTATTAGCAAAGTTGTGAATTCGACTTTGCATGCCCTATAAGGGTTAACAAGGATATATGTTTATATCCTTATGTAAAAAGGCATTGTGTATATAAATTGTGTATATTCCTGTTTTCATGGAGTATATATATATATATATGGATGATTATATTAATCAGAATTTCGAATCTTTGTAAGACTGCAATCTAACAAACGGCGATGCCGATGTGTGCCTTTGTCATATAATTTCTCTTCGTTGTAAAGGAGCCTTATTTAAATAATGTCTTTGCTGCATAATAAATTAGTAATGTGTATGTATATAAATAATATAGTTTTTGTTTATCTCCCATGCCCCTCTCTGCCTATTTTTCCCTGCCACTTTATTTTCTTCTCTTATCTTCTGTCTACCCCTTCTGTCTCCCTCTCTCTCCTTATCCCTCTCCTTCTCTCCCTCCCTCTCTCTCCACTCCTGCTTAAGAGTCCCACATTCTCACTCCATCCAATGTCGACCTCTGTCTCTCTCCATTTTGTTTATTGTCTCTCTCTCCCCCTCCCTACTTCTCTCTCTCCCCGTCTCTCTCTTTCTGTTTCTCTTTACCCACCCCTCCCACTCTTTGATCTCCCTCCTCTCTACATTACATTTAATTTTGTCGAGATTATAAGTGGCAACAATATTTGTTTGCCTTGATATTCAAGATTGATTTTTTTTCTGTTTACGTGGTGGTTATAGAACGAAATAAAGAATGAAGATACATTTTATCTAATGATCGAATGGCTAGATTGGTGTCTTTCTTGTGCAGTTGTTCGATTTCAGAATTCATAAATAAATAAATGATGTTCTACTTGAGGAATGAAATTAAATACATTGTTTATAGAACGTCTCGAATCAATAATTGTACAAACACTTGTTTGTGTTTCTAGAGGGGAGGGGGGGGGGGGGGGGGGGCTTGTGACTCAAGCATCCCCTCCCTTTTTGTGTGTATGTGTTGAATGTTGAATTATAAATGAATTTAAGCTATAGGCACATGTAAACAAAATGAAATCAAAAGCACCTAGCCCGGCCGCCGCCCCCCCCCCCCTTCATGCAAAGTACCCCAGAGTTATTCTTCTTCTAGACCTGCGCTTTAATACAAAAACAAACAAACATATTAAGAACATGAAACAAAATGTTCTTCATATCTTGAGAACGAGCAAAATGTTTGTATACTCTGCTATAAGTCAGGGCAACTTATTGGTATGCTAAAACGAATTATGAATTAAATATTAATGAAACATTTATTTTCAGATTGCCCAGTCGTGACCTTATAGACTATTTTCAAAGTAAATGCATTCGAATTTATACTCGTCAACCTAGCGGCTAGCTGTTACATTAACCAGGTTTTGTACATGTATCTCAACAGCATGCAAGTTTACATTAGTCATGTTTGACAAGGCCAATGACAACATTGATGGTTTCCCTACATTGCAAAAGGTAATGTTATTTCTATCAGATGTAGGATATAATTCGTAATGACGTATTTGTTAAACAAATACGTTAAATTTTGTTACATAATGAAAACTACCTATTTAAAATATTACGTTTTAATCTTCTTAGTAATCTTGTTATATACAGTAAATTTATATTATACGTGAGGGGGGGGGGGGTGTTCTGTGTCTGCATTGTCTCCTAGAAATATTCCGATTCTTCCTCCGCGGTATAGTAACATGCAAAGAGATACGTCCTTAAAGGTATGAGACCAGTTTAAGAAACGCCCCCCTCTCAAAAAATGAAATGGAAGCTCTTATTACCAATCATGTGAAAGAATATGTTTTGACTATTAAATACGTGATGATACACATTTTGCCGGGAAACCGCCTACTAATTAATATATTTGGTAAACTATCATATCGATCCGGCCTGGATAGATATCGCGAATGCACTTCAATATTGAACATTTGGGCATATATTTATGATTTTTTTGCGAATTTAGGTTGAAGTATTGCCATCAAAACAATATTAAATGGATATTTTGCACCCAAAACCCTTGAACCGCAATTTTACCACTACCGGGTCGTAATTATGTCGCTTAATTAGCATCATTTGCAGATAAATTTTCAGAACGTAGGGGTCGCTCTTCAACGATTACTAAGTCCTGGGTGAAGTATCACTTTTTGAAGTATAAACATTTTATATTTTTCAAGGATGATAAAGTAAACGATTAATGATGATAACCACCTTTATTCAAACGATCATGTATATGCAAGTATGTTGTTTAAGCTATTGTTGTCGATTTGCTTAGGAATGAAATAGAAAGTGGCTTAATTGGTTAATACTTAATACCCCCACCCCCCCCCCCCCTTCGTTTTTAATGCAGCCATTATGAAAACAACAACCCACTTTTAACGATCCAACAACAAAAAAATTAAACATTCCATGATTAAAACTAAAAAGGGTAAGAATGTAGGAAAAGGTTTATTATGTGTATAGAGGATGTAGAAGATCCTCTAAGATCTGTAATCAAATTCTCGTCTCCCTCATCATAATCTTAATTTTCATTATCATCTTAATCCTCCTCATCAGCACCACCACCATCATCTTTATTATCGTCAGATGATAATCCTCCTCATCACCATCACCACCACCGCCAAAACCACCACCATCAATATCACAATTCATCATCTTAATCCTCATCACCATTGCCACCACTTTTGTCCTTGATTCAAACAAGTTATTCAAACACAATAATTGATTTGTCAGATTAATGGATTTCTTTCACATGTGACTACAGAACCATACTGTGAGCCCTCTTTCCATGTAGACACAGCCCTTCCAAATAAAAAACAATAAAAAACATTAATGTATGCACAATACAGATGGCTTAAAATGATTGGATGCGGAGGGAGGGTGTTGAAACAACACGGACATCGATCTAGATCCTACTGCCATTACAATGCAGGTAAAGCTAACGTCGCACTTTGAAAATAAATTAATCTGAAAATGCATGGCACTAAAACTCATCTATTTTCTCCTTGCACAACTGCACACAACCTTCGACAGAAATCCAATTTATCAATAATAACTCATCAATAATCTATACAATTCATTCAAATGAATAAATGTGAATAAGGCAGACGAAATATACACAACGGGTCACAAATATTTAATGGCAGAATTTCTCAAGCTGCTTTAATAGTTCTATTGCAAACATAAATATACACCAAATATAAATCATAACAATGAACACAATTATTTCTACACAATCGTGTAGTACAAATCAACAGCAGTAAATACATCTGAAAGTATGCGAAATGTTAACGATATTACTTAGAAAATAAATTGTTTTTTGTTTCCTCTCCTTCACTGGATTTTGCCAGAATTATGTTAAGAAAGTCATGGAAATATGAGTTACTTTTGAATAAATCATACTAGGTAAGACGCTGAATATCAAATCAGATGATGCTTATAAGTATCCGCTTGCATGGTGATGTAGATATACAGTAGGCTTGCACCATGTGAGAAGGGGGGGGGGGGGGGGGGAGGGGGAGGACATTGGAGTCATTGCACAATTTGTGACATTTCTGCAGATGACAACATTCCTGAAATAATTGTGCCAATAAGATTGATTCTTTATAGATAAATTTCATGTCTTCTCAGGACTTTTATAGAACAAACGTTATTGATCACTGTTTATTGATCAGTAAAGTTCTAAGATACCAATTTATCTATCAAGAATAAATCATATTATAATACAATTATTTCATGAAAAGAGGTGAGAAAACTGTATTCCAACTTTAAAGTCACCACTGTAGTTTTTGAACATATGAACAAATATTGTTATATTTTTCTTCCATAACATCATATTATAGTTCCAAGAAGATTGTGAATACATTACACAGCAAGGTGCTTATGGATCATCATAAATACATTCTATCTGCAATAATGCATGGATATATATATTTCAAACACAAATAGAATATTCTGGCATAAATTGACATAACTGAATTCAAGCTTTTTTTCTTCTATTATGTAGTACTTTCGAAAGAAGCAGAATGTAAGTAATGGAATGAATACAAGTTCAAAATAGTAAATAATCACAATTTTTCTTCTCTGCTTTTGCATTTTTTAGAAGAGGGAGCCAGAAGGGTGTTAACTCATATACTTTGAATCTGAGTTAACGCACTTTTGGCTGTGAACAGACAAATAAACACATCAACAATTATGGATTGAAGAGATATAATGTCGATTACATCACAGGAGGTCATCCAATCAATAAAACATTTCCTCTCAATTATCATTATGAGATCAGTTATTTCCAGTTCCCTATCATGACTAACATTATTTTTTTCCAAAAGCAAGAGCACAAGTAGGGATTTCATCCGACTAGTACCGGTATTAGCATATAACTTTTTCATATGGTGATCTGCCATTTTGCTCCAGCAACACGGGCTCAAGGGTTTATTCATCAAAGAAAAGAAAAATAGTGCTTGGTTTTAATTGAATTTTCTTGAAAGTGATTAAAGATGTCTTGGAAGTGTTTTCAAAATGCACACAATGCCCTATACACCTACTATTGCTGTCAATTTCTATCGTGAAAGCATAATGACAACGGTACTAATAACACTTAAATTGATTCATACAGTGTAGCTACTACTCTAGTGCACTTTGATGAATACAGAGCTAGTTCATGTGCTACTTGACAGACACACAACCCCCAAATATGTGGATAACGGAATAGTCATTCATCTTTTCGGCAAAAAACATTATGAAAAAAAAAAGGATAATATTACCGTTTATTACAAATTCTATAAAATGAAAGACTATCTCTTGCTATAAATCATAATAACCAGTGGGGGAATAACAAATTGGACAAAAATACAAAATAGCACAAATGACATTAAATGAAAATGACAATAACAAAAAATGCATAACCTCATTCGTACATGTATGTGTGTTCCGCGATAGAAACACACAGACATTCATGTTTTCCTCTTAAGCATAGAGCACCCCAAAAACATTTTGCATAATTGTGTACCTTAGGTCATTTTAAGGTAATAATCCTTTTCTTTTTAACATTTTCCCTCTCTTTTCCATTCTTTATATCATATTAACTGAATGATCTGATGACTCTTAATGATGACATGCCTTGTACTGCAATTTGAATAAATTAAAAGTACATATACATACATGTATGTACACACATGCTAGTTCTTGTTTTTTTCTATTTTCACTATCGTGTAGGAATTCTAAAAGTCAAATGAAAGCATTGTTATAAGGTACTGCACAACATGTTTAAACAAAATACAAAATACATGTATTACATCATAAAAATTCAACAACCTACATGTACATTAAATGAAACATAAACAAATATCATATTTCTATCAACCAAAAGTTCATAACAAGGTCTAGTTTCATTGAACATTTTCTTGAGTACTGTGACGAATCTATAAACTCATTTTAACTTGGGATAAAAACGTATGAAGGTGGCAAGAATTAACAAAGAAATAACATGAATGGCCAAAAGAAATCTGATTTTCATCTGAAGTCCTGATTTCTGATATAAGTTATGAAGAGTATACTACAAAAGTATCTATATCTCTGGATTTTTAGACTGAATTCACTTTGAACAGAAATAGAACCATGGCCAGCATTACATGGGTTAGAGACTGTCTCAAGTCCATCAGAATTGTAAGTCCTACAACACCTCCCTGAAACAGAACACCTTCCCCAAAACAAATCCAAACAAATAAAACATGTAATTGAAGATGACTAAAGAGCACAGAAATCACATACCAACATTTATAGCAACATCATACAGCAATAATCTACAATGTACAGGTGTATGTGTTATTTCAGTAAACTTAATAATGGCTACTATTACTAAGTACTATTATCATGAATGCATAAATTTGCTGAATAAAACACTGAGTTTGGGGATTCAAGCAAGGGTAATCATCATTTTTAATTTTGTCAAATCTAAAGTATCTTTCATTCTGCCATGTTTAGTGGTATTGTCTGTAGAGAGCCAAAGGGCATGAACTCTTCTGAATGAATGCCTTTTTGGCCTTCAACAATCATTGTGTTTTGTATACTATACATTCATAAAAATGAACACAGGTGTACATGTACACATGAACAGATTATATCCATTTCATGCAGATTCTAATTTAAGGAAAACCACTCATTTACGATAATGTACACATGTACAAATAGGTACAATGATAAAAGAAGCAATGAAGTATGTACATTAAAATACTATAGACGTACAATTTACTGCACCTATATTTACTTTCAGCACATCTGATTATCAATCAATCCTAAGAATAAGAATATCTCTCAAAACTTCTTCTGTTTTCTGGTCCTTTATTGTGTTTGTGACCAAATATAACTCGCTATGAATTATCAAGCACACTTAACCATTTCCTGATTTTTCCCCCTCTCGTACACTCTTTTCACTATTCCTGAATATTTAAATGATATATATATAAAAACAGAGTATTAAACAGATATTAACAATCAATACTGCATGTTCTTCTTGCCCCAAACAGACAATTCATCCAACTGTACAGTCAATGCCATTGCACATTAGAATATTAAATGTATACAGTATGTACATGTACTTAGAAATTGCATTTCATCAGCTACCAAAAATTTACAGTAATTCATGGCAATGCGTCTTGAGTTGTTTTATCGAGTTTCAAATAGATTGCACTGTTAATACTACATGTATTATTTATTATACAATTGGCCTACATGTATCTCTGACTCTGTAGGTACAATGTACAATAGGCCTATAGAAGTCTTTATAAATGCATGTATGTACAGTAGCCAGGTCTATATATCAGAATACATGAATCACTGTCGTTTTCTATAACCTGCAAATAACATTAGTACTATGGTGGTCATGAAAAGCAAGGTGAGATTAAAGTATATACGGTACTGTATACACCCATAGAATTACAATATTAATTTTTTTTATGTACAGTTCATAACTTAATTATTCATACTCTTGTAAATTTGAAGTTTTGTGTTTTTTGTAACTCAAGAATAAAAGGTGGACGGGTTGAATTAGGGGCTTCGTTGAATACCTTTAGATGTAAGCCTTAATATCAATATGTTACACCTAGCCTGTTCTCAAAAAATATACTTAGAAAATTAAAAACTTGGTAAGGGTATGAATAATTTGGTTGTTTACTGTATTACCGCACTCTGAAATGAGATATTTATACATGAACTATAATTCATGTTGTAATCAGATCATATTGCACAAGTTATACATGTATTCTTTTCATTATACTCTGTATCAGTGGAATCGTTTCATAAAGGTTCACCCTATTCATAATTATGCCTGAACAGTTTTAGTCATATCTGCATGGACCTGCAATGAAAGAGATTCTCAGTACCTGCCCAAATATTGTGATAAAAGTTATGCAATAGTATGTATGCATACATTCCACATTCAAATGTCATCTCCAGCACTGAATTGTCTACAATTTATACATTTATTAAAATTTCACAAAATATGTGAACCTTCCTCATTTTCGCCAGTCACACATACAAATATCTCAGCAAAAGAAATCTCTTCAATTTCCAAGTTTGTTTTCTTTTCTGATAAATTTTGGAAACTTATACAAGTTCAAATCAAGGTATAATTGGGATTGAACACATTTGAATCATCATAGCTGATATGCTTCCAACAAGAGTTCTTTAAATTATCTGTTTCATTTGCCATTTACATATAATTTCCATATAAACTTTCACAATGACACTCAATTCTTCCTTGAAAATGACAGTAAATTATAACAACCATTCTTTTACAATCAATTTGGAATAGACAATATATCACTCTTGCTGTTAGAATAACTTTACTACTACCTGTACCTGATTATTTGAATGATAAGTAGTCATACCATTAATTCAATGCATTATTTAGTACTCTTTTGTTTCTAGTCAAAACATAGCTGTACAAGTATTAAATGTACATAAAATATCATTCTGATTGGCTATCTGTTTCAGAATATTGATGTACATGTACTGATGTGCATGCTTGAAAATTCAATACAATATGCCTCTTTTTTGGAAATTCTATTTTTGATGAAGGAAAATGATAATTGTCTGGAATTTTTATTACCGACAACAAAGAGATCTTTTGAATAATGAATATTTTCTGACTTCAATCTTGTAACATCAAGATTTTGGCACAAGGCAAAACTGAATGTTTTAGAAATGGTTAATTATCTCTATCAGCCACAATAGCTTCAGTCAAGAAAGCACAACATTCGGAATGGATGTCTATAGATACAGGAATCATTGATATGTGGAATTCAAACTTACTCTCCATCATCTTCATCCCTGATGGCATCATGCAACCATTGCTTCTCCTCATTGTCTTCTGAGTCACTTCCAAAGGCTCCTCCCTTCATATCCATCTCCATGTCTGACTGCAACAGCTTGGCGTACATGAATCGCTTCTTCGTTGGCAGCCTGCAAGCACAGATGATGAGGACTACAGTCCATACCAGGGCCATAATGGCCGCCGCTACAAAGATCAGTTTCACGGTGAGGACTCCGTAGAGGACACCCCACAAGATGCTACCCAAGGCCATTCCCACCCCCTGCTCCAGAGCAAGAACTGTCACCTGGATGGCCTTTCCCATCCCTGGTGGAGATGCTTCGTTGAGGAAGGCCAAGATGCAGCCTCTGATGGCTGACCTGCCAAGAGCATGGAGAAGCTGGATGGGAACGACTGCCCATGGTGTCCAGAGGACAGAGTAGTACAGATTCTGGAGTCCCAGGCAGGCGGTGCCCAAGGCCAGCAGCCAGACATTCCCCAACTTCTGGACGAGCCAAGGCGTGAAGATCATCGACATAGGTAGCTCAGTCATGAAGGCCACTGCCAAGCTGACACCCATGGTAGTTTCTAATCCATGCAGATCCTGGATCAGCCAGAACAAGAAGCCATCGCTGCAGGAGGATATCATGGCTGTCACGACCAGGGTGACACACATCACTGCCGTGTGACCGTCACTGTACAGGAACTTGATGCTTTTGATGTACTTGCCTTCTTGTTGATTCTTGATCTTGTGGCTGAGGGGAACGATTATCCCAACCAGAAATACGACACCAATAAATGCAGCACTCAAGTAGAAGTGGATAGCCATGTGACTCGCGTTGCCATAAAGGAAACATGCAGTGCTATCCACCACGAGAGCTGACACAAGCGCCATGGCAGCAAAAACAGGCATGGTGAGTAGAGATGGCCTCTTGTATTTGTCCAGTTCATCAATGTTATCTAGTTGGTGGTACAAGGCTGTATCACACATGTGCTCGATGGGTCCGGCAAAGGTACCTGTTATGACAACTACAAGCAGAGCCAACCAGAATGTGCTTGAAATTCCATTTGATGTGGCATCATCAATTTCCTTGGTGGTTCCTACTGTAGGCTGTCCTGTAGCATCTTCTTCTTTGAAATGAGTAATACTTGTCGTCTCATTGGCAATAATATCACTCCTCTTAACTCGATTCCTTAAATATTGCTTACCATGAGATGAAGTTCGGCCCGCTCCGTTTCTTAGAAGCCAGTCCAGGACATCCTCATTGTATCCATCATCATCTTTGTCGACATTGTATCTACCATCATCATCTTTGTCGACTTGTAATGCTTGGTGATCCTGATTCCGGTCCCATGCGGGGTACCTCTCTGTATCAAAGTCTGTCTGTGATTCAGTTTGCCAATTCCAATCTGGAAGAGGGTCCAGTGACTCACCCATGTACCTTCCAGGGTTCTGGTCATTATGCAACTGCTGTCCCCGATACCGTTTTCTTGGTAAGTAAGAATCGCCTTCCATCTTGGTGTATGGTCTGTTGTTGTTACCTGGCCGGTGACGACTTCTCAGAGAGCTACCAGCAGTAGGGGATGATGCCTGGGTATCAAAGTCCTGGGTATCAAATTCCTCTGCTCTATGGCTTCGCATATTTTCATATTGAGGTTCAGCAACACTTTCAGGTTCTACCTCATCCATTGTACTTTCTGCCTGTACCGGACTGTCCTTTGATTCTGTCAAAGTCTCTTGATCCTTCTCGACCGTTGCAACTGTGCCAGGGAGATTCTCAATTACTGGAACAAGATGCGTGGTGGTTGTCAAGCTAATCTCTTGTACTTCAGGCAAATACTTCACCTTTGCAGTTGTCACTGGGTTCTCTGGAGACATGGGAGAGGGTACTTTGGTTGCTACAGTCGATACAACTTCTCGATGACTGTCATTTTGTTGAAGCAATACTACAGCATTCGAGACACCAGACAGCGCTGTGTTGTTTGTGTTGTTGCTAAATCCAACGCAGTATACTTGAAAAAGAGCCGTGCTAGAAGTTGGGATCAGGGTGAAACCCAACACTCCTCCTAGATAGAGGACGATAGCAAGAAGCAAGAACAACCTGGCGTACCGGAATCTTATCAGGAACCTCCCGATGCAGGATGCTGTACAGGCTACAAGCATACCTTGACAGCCCAAGATGACACCCACTTGCATGGCTGACAGACCCAACTGTCTCAGGTAGATGGAGACATATGGAACAAAGCAGGCCTTTGCAGCTGATAGAGCTGTGAAGAATACCCCAGTCAGGAGCAGCAGCACCTGAAGGTTAATTTGCTTTTGCTTTGCCATTGTGAATTGCTGGTGGGGTTTGGTTGGCTAAGATTGGAACAAGGTTCACTTCAAATAATATGGTGTTTCATCAGGTGTAGATGTAGACTCATTCTCAATCAAATGTCAACAGACTGTCATCAACATTAACAGTCCTAAATTATTCAGCCTATTGCTCGGCTAAACTGCTCCATGGGTTTTCACAGCTAAGATTGAAACAAGGCTCACTTCAGATAGTCTGGTGTCCCATCAGGTGTAGATGTAGACGCATTCTCAAATGTCACCAGATTGTCATCAACACTTGTATTGCAGTCCTGAATTATTCAGCCTATTGCTTGACCAAACTGCTCCATGGATTTTCACAGCTGACGACTCTATGAAGCTTCCCTTCGGCTAATCAGGTGTAGATGTGGACTCATTCTTAATCAAATGTCACCAGATTGTCATCAACACTTGTATTGCGTTCCTGAATGATTCAGCCTATTGCTTGGCCAAACTGCTCTATGGGTTTTCACAGCTGATGACTCTATGAAGTTTCCCTTTTGATAATCAGGTGTAGATGTAGACTCATTCTCAATCAAATTTCAACAGATTGTCATCAACACTTGTATTGCAGTCCTGAATGATTCAGCCTTTTGTTTGGCAAAACTGCTCCATGGGTTTTCACAGCTGACGACTCTATGAAGCCTCCCTTTGGACAATCAGGTGTAGATGTGGACTCATTCTACACTGTCCATCTGTTGCAATGTTCTTGCTTGTTATATCAAGGACCTCAAAAGTTCACTTCATCATGGTTACACCAGCTGATGATGTTGAATGCATAATTAAGCACTGCAGTGTAGTCTCCATGCCAACTGGACATTGAAAATGAGAGAATAAAATATTGTACAGTATTTTAAAATCAAATCTAAGTAAAAGCACATATTTTCATTTCATTGACATTTGTAAGTTGTAGCAATTTAAGCGAAATCATGAGCTGTTGCAGCACAGTATAATATATCTGCATAAGTTGTCCCACAAAAAATATAATAATAGTTCTAGTTGAATTTGGAAAAAATATAAAAATACCAAAGGCAAAATTATACTTTATTCAAGATAAAATTCCAAATGTTTGTATGAAAATTGATTAAGACTGATTAATGCTATTATTACAGGTAATATGCTAAGTACTTTGTATTCTGCAGCCCTGGGTAAACTTTGATTGAAGAAACCATATGTTACATATCCGGACATTATCCCAGTAGATCTAGTAGAACTAGATCTAGATCTACTGCAAATTCACTGCTATAAATTGCACAAATGCATCATCTAATTATTAAACTAATTGAGAAACTGGACAGAAACTGAACCTGCAAGGCTCTGTGAGTTGTGTAGTTATTTTTTTCTTCATCAAGGGCTCGCCATGTGCTGACTTTTGCACTTTTCATCTTTTGCATGCTGTAGATCCTTTATCTGTTATCAATCATGCCATACCATGGTGCAGCTGAAGGTAGATCGTTAATTTAGGCAGTGACTGACTCACTGAGTAGATTCTAGGATCATCTAGCTGTTGCAAAATTGTATATTTCAGTGTCAATGTTGATTCTTTATTTGGTGTCATTTAACAAAAAGAGAGCTTCAAAATGCTTTGGTTTACAAATCATATTTGCATGGCTCCCTCACTCTAGATCTAGTCAAACTCAAAGACCAAATCTTTGGAATGGTGAATCCAAAACGGATGCAGCGAGTTCCAGGGACCAGGCGGATGCACGCATCTACAGTACATCGTATTACATGCAGTTGATCAATTGACTTTTAGGTTTATTTTTACGATAGTCAAGAGTCAGTCAAGACCCCTATCTGTAGTTCTGTCATGCCAGAAAAACAAAATCATACAACATCCTGGCAAACAGGCTACCATGTACTTGTGCTTATTATTATTAATGCAATCTGGGGACTGTGAAACGAACCCTGGTCCCTCAAACAACGACTCTAGCTCAATTTTTCCGTGTATCTTATGCGACGACCCATGCACTTGGTCGCAGAGAGCAGTTCAATGCGACGAGTGTAACGGTTGGTATCATGCTCATTGTATGGATATGAATAGCAGTATGTACGAGGCATTGGGCGGGTCCAATGTTTCTTGGATTTGTTGTAACTGTGGTTTACCCAACGTCAGCACATCCTTTCTCTCTCAATGGTCCATAAATTTGTCAAACTCTTTCGCTAGTCTGGAAACACTGGATAGTGACAACGTGGCCTTAAGTCCACCTATCACTTCTTCATCACCTAAAGCTGCTACCGGCAGGTCAAAGAAATGCTCTAAAACTAAAAGAACTTCAAACAAAGGAAGGAATCCCACCAAACCTAAGTTCAGCAGACCTTTAAAGGTACTGGTAATCAATTTTGGTAGTATCAAGAACAAAGTTGCTGATCTCGCAGCTTGTCTGGAATTCAATAATCCAGATATAGTATTAGGATCTGAGACATGGCTAAACCCCTCGATCAAAAATGAAGAAATTTTTCCTAACAGATACACAGTAGTCAGGAAAGACAGAATAGACTCACATGGGGGTGTACTTGTTGCCTTTAAGAGCGACTTAGTTGGAACCCATAGAATGGACCTCGACACAGATTGCGAGGTTGTTTGGGTCCAGATTCAGCTGGTAGGATGTAAGTCATTACTGGTAGGTGCCTTTTACAGACCACCAGATAAAAGGGAAAATCAGTATCTGAATGAGTTGCATACTTCCCTGTCTAGAATTAAAGGTAAACACAAAGACAACATCTGGATTGGTGGTGACTTCAATCTAGGTGATATACAATGGGACTCCCAAAACGTACGTCCTAACCCACAGGTTACGAAAGTATGTCATCAAATGATTGACTTGGCAAACGATCATAACTTACAACAAATAGTTACTGATCCTACAAGACAATCAAACATACTCGATCTTTTCTTCACCAACAATCCTACCCTAGTCGAAAAATCTACCATCCTACCTGGGATAAGTGATCATGACGGGATTCCCATGCTTGTTATAAACACATCACCAAAAATCTCCAAACCTAAACCACGTCGTGTTTACCTGTATGCCAAAGCAGACAAAACAGGAATGAAAACAGAATTGAACAATTTTGGTGAGGAATTCTGTGCTAAAATATCAAACACTGAGTCTGTTGAGCATTTATGGAACGTCTTCAAGACTCGACTGAAGAACATTATGGATAATTTCATTCCTACTAAGGTTATTAGTAAACAGAACAAAACCCCTTGGATAACCCCAAAAATCAAGCGAATGCATAGACGCAAACAACGGGCCTATAACAAGGCCAGAAATTCAGGAAACGATAATGACTGGGAGAGTTTCAGAGAAATCAGAAAAGAGACCCATAAGTTGACCAGATCTGCTTACAGAAAACACATTAGAGATTTTTGTCTGGAATCAAAAAAACAGTTCTGGTCTTTCGTCAAAAGCCTCAGGAAGGACTCCTCCGGAGTACCCGCCTTAAAAGAAAAGGGTGTCCTCACATCAGAGGACAAGCAGAAGGCTGAGATACTCAATGAATATTTCCGCTCAGTCTTCACTACAGAAAACCTACAAACCATTCCTAATCTTCCTCAATCTAATATCCTTGGTATAAATAATATAATCATTCATACTCCAGGGATCGAGAAACTCTTGAAGAACTTAGATCCAAAAAAAGCTTCCGGGGTCGACGAGATCTCCCCCCGTATACTAAAAGAGTTTTCTCAAGAATTGGCACCACTTCTTTCCAAAATCTTCCAAGCATCTCTTGACACAGGCATCTTACCTGAAGACTGGCGTAAAGCCAATATCACACCTATTCACAAAAAGGGTGATAGAACCAAACCAGAAAACTACAGACCAATATCTCTCACTTCTGTATGCTGTAAACTATTAGAACATGTTGTACACTCTCATATAATGAACCATCTTGAGTCGTACAACGTACTCAGTAAATACCAACACGGATTCAGGAAAGGTCATTCCTGTGAATCACAGCTAATCCAAACCATGCACGACCTTACCCTTTCTCTCGACAAACGGACCCAGACTGACATGATTGTTACTGACTTTTCTAAAGCGTTCGACACTGTGCCCCATCATCGTCTCATCCTTAAACTTAATCAGTACGGTATCAATGGGAAAACCAACAGGTGGATCTCATCCTTCTTACAAGATAGGCACCAACGGGTAATATTGGGGGGAGAACATTCACAGTGGGTTAGGGTTAAGTCGGGCGTTCCTCAAGGGACAGTGCTCGGACCTTTACTCTTTCTAATTTACGTTAACGACATACCAGACGAGTTATCCTCGACTGTACGACTATACGCTGACGACTGTATCTTATACTCTGGCATCAAAACTCAACTCGACGCTACCAGACTACAGGACGACCTTGACAGACTTTCTGCATGGGTGGATAAGTGGCAAATGCAACTAAACCCCCAAAAATGTCATGTTCTTAGATTTAACGCTTCTAGATCCCCTGTAATAACCAAGTACTCCATTGGAGGTACCGTATTACAGGAAACCCCCTCTCACTCGTACCTTGGGGTAGAGATCTCCAATGATCTAAAGTGGGATAAACACATTTCTAACATAACATCATCTGCAAATAAGGTCAATGGATTCATCCGTAGAAACCTTATATCATGTACTAAACAAACTAAATCCTTAGCTTACACAACCCTAGTCCGTCCAATTGTAGAATATAGTTCTAGTGTCTGGGACCCATATACCAAAGAACATACGCAGAAAATAGGCAAGGTTCAAAGAAGGGCAGCCAGAATGGTATGCAATGACTACAGGCAAACTACCAGCGCGACAAAACTAATGGTGGAGTTAGAATGGGACTTGCTTTCTATTCGAAGGAAAGTTTCGAGGGTCTGTATATTGCACAAAGCCTTGGGGGGGCACTTGGCCCTGCCGGTGTCGGACTACCTCTGCGTCCAGCTACACGAGCCACCAGACGTACCTCAGGAAACTCCTTTATCCAATACTCCACCCGCACCAATTGTTTTAAACACTCCTACATCCCACGTACCATCAAGGACTGGAACTCACTACCCTCAGACATCCAAAGGACCACGAACATTGACACCTTCAAACTCCAAGCAACCAACTTTTTCCGCAACCAAGACTCAAGCAATAAGAACTAAACAAGCACAGTGCGCACCCCCCATCCTCCTCGCTTGGTTCCTTACGGAACGTTGAGGAGTATACCCGAAGAAGAGAACAAACGAGATCCCGGAATTCGTTATTCAATCAAACAATATTCATACAATAAGCATAATAACTCACACAGAAATCAATTGCATTTTGTTAAAGCCAGAAACAACCAAACTAAATTACCTACAGCTACCTTATAGTTGAATCCTGTGTCCTTTTCTCCATACTGATTTCCTCATAATTCATAACATATCAGTCTCGTGCGTGCGGCCGCTTCAGTTTATATCGGCGCATATCCGTATCCCAAATCACGTCTGAAATACTATTCATACGAGGGTGAATAGCGCACGAATATGTCACTAGCTGCTGCGATCGCCGTTTTATGTGTGAATAATACGCAGAGAATTCCTCTTCAGCACCTTTCTGTAATATCTGCGCATATATATCGTAATTTTGCTGTCCCTATACTCAAGGTTTGAAACACTATAGCTAGTTGATCTGATATGAGGAGCAGCTAAATATATTGCAAATGTATGCATATTCATGTGTATGTTGTTTACATCAATGCTTTGAGTTTGAGAAGAGGTGAGTTGAGTGGGAATATTTAGTGAAAAACATTGACCCTGGCCGTGCTTTCATTGTTCATATTATAAGCCTAATTATTGGTTTATTCCGGATCCGCTCATACTAGACCATGTAGCTCCGTAGTCATAGGCATAGCGCTTCCTTATTTTCGTCAGAAACATGCCAGGCCTGGCGGCTGGGGATTGATCATTGATTGGGGGTGTGTGTGTGTAGTGTACTGTATGTGCCTAACCATGGCCATGCTAACCAACGTTAACCAGTCCAGGCCAGCCAAAGGCCCCGGCGGCGCGGCGCGGCGCGGCCCGTCCCGTCATATAAAATTAAAAAGTTGCGATTGATGAAATGAAGCGCAAGGCCTCTCTAATCAATTGCAAATTTGCAGTCCCTAAGTTATGGTCGCTTGTTAGCTGCGAATAATTTCAATCAATAAATCGCAAACGTTTATTGGCTAATTAATGAATAGATCTATGAATATGAAAATTATGATTAGACTAGATCTAGATCTAGAATCTAGATCTAGATCTATGATGAATTATGATATGATTAATGAGGAGGCGAGTTGGCTCAGTCGGTAAAGCATCCGTCTGTCGAACCAAAGATCCCGGGTTCGACTCCCACCATGACTGAAGCCTGCGTTGTGTGTTAACGTGCCCCTTCCCTTGTACAGTCATAGACGCAGGTTAGGTCTAGAGTCTATGTCAAGTGGAAAACACTATGTCCCTCAGATAGGACGTTAAATGGAGGCCCTGTGTAGAGAAGAGTCACTACCTTTGCACGTTAAGAACCAACTGCACTATTCGTATAAGAGTAGGGGGAAACCTCGGTGTAGTGGTCCACCTGCACACACCCCCAGTATGTAAAGAGGTCTGTACTCAAAAGGAAGAAGAAGAAGAAGAATTGAGACAGCCAGCTAGGCCTAGGTTAGGGCCAGGCTTGGGCCAGGCTAGGCGTAGGTTAGGGCCAGGCTTGGGCCAGGCTAGGCCTAGGAACCTGTCCAGATCCAGCAGGCCAGGGGGCCGTTTCTCGAAACCAACTCCATGACAGTCGTATCTTTGTCGCCGACCTACGGAGATGTCATGAAGTGGATAAACCGTTTCACAAAGCCATGACAAGCCACGACAGACATGATATCGATATATCGCGATACTAGCAGCTCAAAAAGATAGTCTTTGTCACGATCCATTTGATTTATGAAGAATAACCTAAAACAAGTTTTGGGGCTAAAATTGTTCAAAAAGAAATATATACATATAAATTCTCCTAAAATAAATAATAAATAATGTCATTATCATATTTACATCATCAAACGATTTGCATATTTCTGTAAAGATTCTTAAATTGAAGAAAAACCGGTGAGTGTTTTTTTTTTGACAGTCGAATCAAAAGTTAGTTGAAGGATACCGTAATGTGATAGTTTATCAATACATACTTTTTTGTTTATTGTGACGAGGAATTTTAGGCAAAATGATTTTTCTCAGCCAGTTTTTATTCTAGAGTCTCATAAATACTCGTCATATAATTGATTTGATATTGAAAATATAATTTGGAAGAAGTAATTAGAGAGGGAATAATAATGCACATAGGCCCCAAAGGTATGACGGTATCCTAAGAAAAGACTATCAATCGACTATGGAAAACGGTGTGTAACATTCTTATCTCTCTTATTTATATGTTATAGTTTAATGATTTGTGATTTAATGTTTATATTCAGCTTTTTAAAGTTTCTGTATAATTTGTATTCTCACTTTTGTACATTTGCATTTCGCATCCCAGAGAATTACGTACCGAACTCGTCTATATTTTTCTCAAAATGATAGTGAAACTAATCGTCCATTTTGCGGCCCATGGAATGGCAACAAACTGACTTGTGATGGCGCTTTACAGCAATTAAAAAGATATGACAGGTTCGGAGCAGTGACAACTCGCTTGTCGCGGAAGTTGTCGCTCATCTTGGCAAAGACGGCTTCGTGAAACACTTAGCTGACAAGTTGCACGACAGCGGCGAGATGTCGTTGATCTTGTAGTTATGACGGTTTCGAGAAACGGCCCCCTGAGAGATTGTACACATATTAGTAGCATTTCCAACCTGGCTGTGTATTAAAGAGGGGCAGCAACAGTATCTACTGTTATACATTCACGCAATATTTTGTAAAACCTGCTGAAGTCTATGATACTTTCATTTTCAAATGATATGATAAACAATTTAATTAATCAATATGGCAATGTTGATGTCTGATGACAAATGAGTATTAAACGAAAGGAACTTACAAGTTTCGTTGATGTAAATTTCCTTGGTTTTCCGTAAATTTGAGCCTATTTTTTACCGATTGGGCCAACCGTCTTTATATACATGTAGCTATGTTTCGCCATTTTCTAATTTTATGACATTTTTTCAAAATAAATGGAGACCCATTTAAAGAAATAAAGATGTCTCCTTTCCAATAGAAGTCAACCTCCCATAGACCAGGGCACGGTTTGTATTAACTTCCTTTTTCTATCATGATGATGCTGTGTAGTGTGTAACTTAACATTTGTTTGACAAATTGAAGAGTTTTTTTAATCTAGAGTCTACGTACTAATAAGTCAAAAAGTGGATAATTGAATGCAATTTATTTGGTAGAATTATATTTATATTTGTTTTGCAGTTTATCTTTTTATTTATTCATTTAATTTTTTTGTTTACATTCATTTATTCTCCTTTAGTTAATTTTTGTTCATCAAAAATTACCCAAGAGAATCGGAGGACAGCATTTGAAAATCATCAGTTATCATCATGTCAGAAGCACAAGCATCTTCTTCACCTCAGGGTTCTCCAGAGAAAAGCTCACTGTCCAAGCACCATGCCAAACATCACTTCTTGATTCCAAGTCCTGTCGTTACTAGACGGACTAGGACAACGTCAGTGTAAGTATCTATACTTTTCCAATTCTTTGTTTTCAAATATTCAGAATAATCTTGGGTGAGTTTTAAAGATAGTCATACAATAAGTGGGTGTTCAGAGATTTTTGCAGAATTCAGCATTGAAAGACATACGTGTACCGGTATGTGAGAGAAGAGGATGGGGGGGGGGGGGGGGGGGGGGGTTGGCTTTTTTTTGGTCATCCTGTTAAAGGTCGTCTGCACTAGTTTGGCCAGGAGGGATTAGACCTCCCTGCAAGGTCACTGACAGGTGGTTATCTCATCAAATTAACATTAAAAAAGGGGATCATGGGGGACCAACAGGCACCGATTAGGCATTCTTTGCTATATAGAGGGCGCAAGTACGGTATCTTGTGCAGTTGTGCAGTAGGGCTTTACAGTTTCATGTATCCCCGCCCCCCCCTCTCCTTGTGCAGTTTTATGTCAGAATTTAGATGGGCGTGTCTCATTGATGATCTACTCATCAACTCTAATGAGCTCTGCAAACAACTTCCAGGTTGCGTAGCTTATAAGCGAAAAGTAATGGCAAGAAAAGATGTGTCTGGAACTAATAATAGTGATTTTTGTTAATTAAAAGTTCTTTTTTTACATACATGTATATATGAATGAATCATGAAGCCTCATCATGATGGTATGTACTTCACAGCTCCATAGCCTAACCACCTGGGCCCAGTTGCATAAAACTTACCATTGATGGCAGGCGTGGATCCAGGAATTTCTTGCCGGGGGGGCACCGTGTGGGAAAGAGAACATATATATATATATTTTTTTAGTCCCCCAAAAAATCGCAACGACTCAGCCAGCCGGTGAATAAGGGGGGGGGGGGGGGGGGGGGGGGGGGGGGGGGGGGGGGGGGGGTAAGAGGACACTTTTTTTTTCTTTTTTTTTTAGGTCACGAAATTTTTAAATTTGACATTTGGTTTCGTTAGGGGGGGGGGGGGTAAGGTCACCTTTTTAGGTCAGCCATTGGCTATTAGGTCAGCCATTGGCTAAAAAAAATGTTTGGCCGGAGGGGCACGCCCCTGTTTTTCAGTGTATTTTGGGCGGATTTAGGGCTGATTTTAACATATTTTTTTCGGCCGGGGGGGCACGTGCCCCCTGTGCCCCCCCCCCTGGATCTGCCACTGGATGGTAACTTTGCCATCAATTGCAACTACCATGGTAACAGGGCTCAACAGCTAATCAAAATGAAGGTTTCCATGGTAGTTACCATTGATGGCAAAGTTACCATCAATGGTAAGTTTTGTGCAACGGGACCCTGGTTCTACCTCTGTGTAATAAATCTCAGATTTTCAAGAATTATGCAGTTCTGCGTTCCGGTGTCACTACATTCCGCTGAATAACTGTTACACCTCTTCTCTCTATCTCGTCTGGCCCTTCATTTAATGTTGTTAATTTGATATCTTATCTTTGTTTAGCAATTCATTTGATTTCAATCTTTCTTTCCTGTACTTGTGATGGACAAAAAAAAACTCACTATGTCATGTCCAATTTCATTAAAACTTTCACCAGTCTGCTTCTCTGATTTTTCTTCTTTCTTTTAGAGTTGTTGCCCATTAGTCCATTACGGATAGATTTTCCCTAAAAGTTCAACAAAATAATGTAAAATCATTGATTTTGTCTTTTGGGCCTTTTTATATTGAATTTTAGCATTTTTACTGCCCATCCTCTCCAACTTGCAATATAGTTCTCTTTAGAACTATTTAAGCTAAAGAAAGATTACCAACAGTCTTTTTCAAGACTACCAACAGTCCTTATCAGGACTCCACAATCCTCCCCTCTCTTTCTCACAAATGGTGCAACTGTAAACCTACTGTATAACATTTTTTTTGTAAGTAATTCTTTTCTCTGATCATTATGCTTACTCAGGTCCAGGGTAGCATCTGAAGGCCCCCTCAAGAAAGGTACGATTGCTGAATTTGAGAGGAGCAAAGGTCACGGGTTCATCTTTTCAAACGATGATGGATCAAGAATATTTCTTCACATCTCAGAGTAAGTATTAAAGAATATTTTGCAAATCATGAAATGAGTGCCCAAACTTGTTTTATTAAAGCATGTCTGCACTAGTTTAGCCAGGTGTGATTAGACCTCCCTGCAAGGTCACTGACAGGTGGTTATCTCATCAAATCAGCTGTCAATCAACATAGGAAAAAGAGGATCATGGGGGACCAACAGGCACCGATTAGGCACTGTAAATAGAGGGCCCAAGTAGCTATAAATAGTGCAGTGGGGCTTTAAAGGGATTTTGGTGTAACCTGCACAAAGTCTAGGGGAATGTGAGAATGAATTCAGTCAACAGGTTAACATGGCTTGTGTTTTAATTCAAGAAAAAAACAGTAATGGAATAGTCTTTTTTTGTGCAAACAAGGAAAAAGTACTCTAAAGCCAGAAACATTAAAAGGATATTGACAGTCACATTCTGTTTTTAAGAATACGCTTTATTCTACAAATTACGAATTTAAACAACATGCATTCTGAGCAAGTTATACACCACAAGATCACAGATAAAAGTGCTTTTACTTCACGATGGCTTTGCTATGTACCACTTGTATACTTGATGAGTGATGAGATGCAGGTAGTTTCATACGACAAGGACATTGATGCCTGCATTGAGACACACAATATACTGTTTGCATACAGTATTTATCGCTAAGTAGGACAAACATTTTGGCATGCCTTACCTAACATCACATGATGCAGTTTGCATTCTAACTACTGAACAGGTGAATGAAATAATTTGTATTGAGGCACTTAACAAAGATGCATGCATTAAATTTGGTTACATTACGAAAAAGGCCGTTTGTGAAAGACTGCATTAAAACAAGATGACAAGTATTAGCCTGAGCATTCCCAATGCAAGAACTCACACACTGAATGAATCTTTGGTTATAAATTCTGTGTCTACTTGAACAGGAAATATGGAATGATAAGATCATAGGTAAAGGCACAAGCATTCCCAGTGTCGATTACGGAAAGAGTCTTTGCTAATTGAAATCCTCAACAGGAAATAGTTACTGATAAGATCCCAGGTTATACCTTTAGGATAGAGTATATATCCGCGGTGTAGTAGACTAAATAGAACAGGAACAATGTACTGGGTAGTTATTCTAAGACTAACAAGCAGTGGAGAATGATATTAGCCAAGGCAAAGGGTATCCGTATTTTCAAGGGTTTCGCCGGAGGAGAAAAAGTTTGATTAATATAAGTCTACTTTTCCAGGTGAAGAATAGGAACTGAGGTTAGTCAAGAATGTCATCAATTGGTGAATGGAATATTTGGTTATTTTAAGTTTACTCTGACAAAAAATTGTGAAGCAAGAGCATCATCCCCAATGTGGAGGACTGAATGAGTCTGCAGTCTCACTTGGGCAAGAATTTTGGTATTCTATCTACCGGTATATAAGAAATGGAACAGTTTCAGGGTCCTCCATGTCTGTGGTTGTTTGGATTCTACTGGAATGGAAATACATGTACGACCCAAGGTAGCAAAATGACCTCTCTGGCTGAAAAGTTGTGACTGTTGGTCATTGTAAGTCTACTGACAAGGAATGGAGAATTATAAGATCCAAGGAATGATTTTGAGTGCCCATGGTCAAGGACCTCACTGACCGAAGGAAAGTTTAGTCAATCGGTCTACTTTGACAAGGAATTGAGAAGGATAAGAATCAAGGAATGATTTTGAGTGCCCATGGTCAAGGACCTCACTGACCGAAGGAAACTTTGGCCATTGTAAGTCTACTTTGACAAGGAATTGAAAATGATGAGATCAGAGGTATCATCTTGAGTGTGCCAATGGTCAAGGACCACTAGTTAAGGACCTCAATGACTGAAGGAAACTTTGGTCGTTATAAGTCTACTCTAAGAAGAAAGGGAGAATGATAGGATCTGAGGTAGTCAAGAACCTCATTGTCTAAAGAGATCTTTGTCTATTCTACATGTAAGTCTACTTTTGACTAGAAATAGTGATGCTCAGCAAAAACCTAATACTTGAGACTGAATGGGTCTTTGGTATATTATAAGTCTACTTTGACAATGAATGGAGAGTGATAAGATCCAAGGTAGAGAGCATCTCCAGTGTCGAGGACCTCGCTGACGGAAGGCACAACCTTTCCTGAGGGATCGTGGAGACTCTGGACGATCTCCCCCTTCTGGTTCAGCTCTATGATGAGACCGTACTGGGGCATGTAGGGCACCAGCGATGTAGGATCAACAAGCTGTAGGAGATATTAACATTTTTCACAATGTTATTGATGTATTTGGCATGTTCATAGATTTTAATGAGTGGAGACGGTGCACACTTGTAGTGCACACTTTGTGTGCAGGCTTGAACTCCAGTGACCAGCGGTTCTAATATTAATTACTTTCCATGAAGTATCCATGTTATGTACTGCCAGATAATGTAAAATAATATAGTATTTGAATTCTTGTTTGCATGAAAAATATACTTTGACTCACAAAAATGAGATATAGTCTCAATTTATTGCGTTAGTTAGACCTACTGCCCTCAGGCATTCAACTATAAAGAGGATAGTAAGATTCTACAAATGAAAGTAAAGATTTTATCTATATGACTACTCGTTATTGAGATCCCTACAAATATTCTAGGAGTTGCCTTTCATCTTTGTTTTGTAATTTTTCTTTCCGGGTGGGGGTCAAGAAATAAATTGTATATTCTGAGCCAGAAGGGCATTAACCTCTGTGTTTTAAAGTACTGGTATATATGGGTTAATGCCCTTCTTGCTCCAAACAATACTGTTTAAAGAGAAGGTTGAGTTCTGGGAAGAGGTGAAAAATAATTTGTGAGCATTATCATTCTTATTATGGAAGTGTGGACTGTGGAAGAACATCAGATAAGACATGTTCCCTGAAAATCATGGCTCTTCAAATGCCTTCATATTGTAAATATGTCATGTAACATCGTAAAAATCCAGGGCAGGATTTTTATGCCACGTGTTCGTGTAGTCCCGTATACATCTTTCTGTGTACAGTGTTTGTAACTTTACCAAGACTTGACCAAAGGTTTTATCATTTTGATGATTTCAGAACCTTGCAATACACACAAATTCTGATATGCTAGATGATCAACCTTTTCTGACCGATTCCACACCGTTTCTTTCACAATGCAATGAAGTTGACCAGAACTCAACTTCATCTTTAAGGAAATGAATGAAAAAAATTAAGGTCAGTTTTGAAACAATCACATTACCTTGGCCACAATCTTCCTAAGCCAGGGCAAGGGGGCAACCACGTCCATTTTCATCGGTCCCATCCTGGAGTTGGCCAGTGCGAAGCCCACCCAGTAGCCCCCATTGCGACTCGGGCTGATGTTGTCTGGCATGCCCGGCAGGTTGTCAGCAAATATCTCAGTTTGGCCCTTCTTTGGACCTTTCACATAATATCTAAGAAAGAGGCATAGAAAAGGACGGAGAGAATAATGGATGAAAACGGTATTATTTATTAATTCCAAACACAGAAAAGCCCAATCGCACACTCAAACTCTGTTACTCTGCATCACAATTTCTGCCCAACCTACTTTGGCAAGGAATTGAGAAGGATAAGAATCAAGGAATGATTTTGAGTGCCCATGGTCAAGGACCTCACTGACCGAAGGAAACTTTGGCCATTGTAAGTCTACTTTGACAAGGAATTGAAAATGATGAGATCAGAGGTATCATCTTGAGTGTGCCAATGGTCAAGGACCACTAGTTAAGGACCTCAATGACTGAAGGACACTTTGTTCGTTATAAGTCTACTCTAAGAAGAAAGGGAGAATGATAAGATCTGAGGTAGTCAAGAACCTCATTGTCTAAAGAGATCTTTGTCTATTCTACATGTAAGTCTACTTTTGACTAGAAATGGTGATGCTAGATGAACCGTGCATCTAGCATTCATTTCGATCCACATTTCTGTTTATTTGTTACTAATATGTAGGCCTACAGTGTATTCCATAATATTTTTAAAGGTTAATACAATTATATTTATAGGTTGTCGCATCTGAGTCAAGCGATGAATTCCTCTTTCTTGATTATATCTAGGCTGTATTTTATGTGCACAGTTTTGTGTACTAATTAAGTTACATGTACATGTTATGCTTCAAATACACACAAGCTACCAGCCTGAAGTCTTAATCAAGAGTAGATTTAGAAGACAAGTGGGAGAACACTGGATTTGCTGTCACATCATCTACATGTACATGTACATGTATAACCTTGCTTCATTGATCATTTTTACAAGCGCACACTTGCTAATCTATTAGCACATTAGCTTTCGCATCCTACCGGGTACCCATTTAACACCTTGGTGGAGAGTGGCAAATGTAGATTAACGTCTTGCCAAAGGACATTAGTGCCGCGGTGGGACTTGAACCGCGGACCTCGTGATCCACAGTCCGGTGACATATCCACTCGTCCACGACACTTCTTCAGTGCTTACTTTGTGATACGATATCTGGTTGATTCTGCTATGAGGAGGAAGTCCTTCTTGGGTGAGAGCTGGATGCCGTTGGGAGAGTAGAGTCCATCCTTTGCTACCCCACTGGTCTTGGTTTCGGGGTTATACCAGAGCAATCTGAGAAAATTGAAAACACTTTCACCTTTAAAGAAATTGATACTAGAGCAATTTCTGTACCTAAATTATCATCATCATTTATACAAGTCAGCATTTTCTCTCTTACAAAGGGTTGCTGACACTTCCTCCCTCCATTTCTTCTTGTAATCATGCAAGCATCTTCCTCATAATTTGAGTCCAGCTTTAGCAGATAACTGAATAACTGATAGTTCAAAGGCACAACCCTTGTCACTCATCATGTGTAAGCGAGTGTCTGAACGAAGAGACTAGGCTGGCAGCACGGTCTAGTGCACCCCATAGACTCTGTACATTTACTTCAGTTGCTCCTGGCAAGACTGACAGAGCTAGGCTCTGCTCAACAGTTAATGAACTTATTTTAAAGTTTTAATTTAGAGTCTGTGCCAGCAGAACAGATGACTGAAGCCATTATTGCATGTACATGTAAGTGTGCCCCAGCCCTTTTAACTACCATTTATTATTGAAATCTTAAATGGTATAAAATTGTTTTTCTTCAAACGGCAATGATCCTACCTGCCACAAGCCTGATTCTCCAGGACCAGTAGCCCATACTCTGTCATGTGCCACTTGTGACTCGTATCAGAGAAGAGGAACGTTCCATTGTCGAGCTGCTCAAAGTCATTAGCGAACTTCATCGTGTGCCCTCCGTGGCTAGTGTTTGTGGAAACCAGTTGTTTAGGTAATTTTCCTAGAAAAGAAGAAAAAAAGCCACCCTTTTCATATCATGTTTTGATCTCTCGTATATAGGAAGCTGTAGTTTGTTCGTCCCTTGGTGGCTCAAGGATTTTATAACACTACAGTCTATTGGGGAAAACGGGTATGATAAAACCGGTCAGTCAAAGATTTTTACTTTTTTGAGGCACTTCTTGATCATTTTGAAGCGTGATTTTTTTTTTTAGGACTTCAATATAACACCAAATCATAGACACTGATAACACATTGGGCCGTGCATCTCAGATTTAATATTGTTAAACGATGCCTTTATAGCTGACCTGAGATGGTGCAAGAGGGAATTTTGTGGTGGTGCTTCCAGTATAGTATGGCTTTAATTTTACATACCTCCTGTGATATCCAGCTGGTACAATCCAAAGAAAGCATCCATGACATACAGCTTCTCGTCTATGAACCGCACTGCGAGAGGTCTCCCGCATCTCTCCTCTTCACCCATTGTATCTAGTGCCAATGTTGCAAAAAAATAACAATCATCCGTGAGACACGTATCTTTAATGCCATTACAGGTTTAGGAGAAGGTACTTATTTACTGTCATCTGTTTGAAATTTACTCTTCTTTCGCTGGATTGGTTGCATAATTGGAGGATACCAATGTCCTCTTTTAGTAATTGATAAAGATTAATTGTTAAATGCTAATATACCAGAATGGTGTAAATGTGGTGTAATACTGCACAAAGTTTAAAGAAAGAAACAGCCATGACATAGGGCTTCTCATCTATGAAATATGAACCGCACTTCTAGAGTTGTTTACATCTCTCTTTTTCACCAAATGTATCTTTTGCCATATTTCCAACACTTCCAACAATAATAACAAGAGAAGGTGTCACCCTACAAGGAGACATTCATCTTTGTTGCCAGCTTGATGTTACAAAGAGAATGCATTTTCTTCATCATCAGTTTGAGATTTTATACTTCTGTCAATTGAAAATAACTTCACTTAGAGGTGACTACTCTCTACATACCTATTGGTAATTGATTTAGAATGAGGTAATCCAACTAGAGGATCCTTATGTGCACTGAATTGGTGTAAAAATATTGTTTGACAAAGTTCAGAGATACTGAAACAAAATTCAGAGATACTAAAAACTACAAAATTTTTCAACATATTGAAAGATTTTCTAAAATATTTTATTGACAGGAAAAATAGGTCCGGTAGTACAACAATTTTCAGTATGTTATTATTATTACTTTTTTTTTTTTTTTAATTTATTTTTTTCAGGAGGGGAGAGGGGGAGGGGGCTAGCAGAATTTTTTCTGCTAACTTGTAAACCGATATGGTCAGACATCCCATCCCCCACCCTCATTCAAAATGCTACAGCGATTCTCCTTTAAATTACTAATACATGAACACACAAATTCAACTTTCATAATTTCTTTGATAGATGGGCTTAAAACTTACATTGAGCTACATGAATATATGTAAAATATAAATTTCTCTTGGTATGGGCTTTTTTTTTCTTCAAGCTTGGTGAGGATGATAAGTGGTTGGTAACTATGGAAGAGTATACTTACCTCCGCATGTAGAGCCTCCTAGTCGAGCTACTACCTTGACATCTTTCTCATTACTGATCTTAACTACTTTCCCATCAACAGTGCCAGTGTAGAGTCTCCCTACAAGTTAATCACCACAATAGGAATAGTCACATACACATGTAACCATAGCACTTTATGCTGTAATTATTATTATCCCGGCTGATGGAATCCACGCGCTAATCCACCCATGACAGTGGGCTCCACTCCCTGGGGGATATTCTGGCCAGGCGCCATTTTACAAGCGCACATCCGCCAATCCAACCACATTAACGTTTGCATCCTACCAGGTTCCCGTTTAACACCTGGGTGGAGAGTGGCAAATGTAGATTAATGTTTTGCTGAAGGATATTAGTGCCACAGTGGGTTTTGAGCCATGCGTCATGTGATCCACAGTTGGGTCACTTGGATGGCTTATCCATGACACCTCTCCATGCCAATAATACACTGAAACCTGCTTTAGCAAACACCTGTCTATAAAGACCATATTTCCTGTCCCCTTGAATAGTGTTCATCATTGAAACATGTACTAAAGGTACCTGTCTATAAAGACCACCTGTCTATAAAGACCACATTCCTTGTTTTTGTTTGTTTGTTTGTTTGTTTGTTGTTTTTTTTTTGGGGGGGGGGGGGGGTTTATATAAATGAAACAAACAACACATAAATGCCTATTTTCTCATGGCCCAGACAGCAGATACCGTAGTTGTCAGAGTTCTTGGCTAATTTCTACTCTTAAAGCCCCACTGCACTACTTATAGCTACCCTCTATATAGCAACCGATGCCTAATCAGTGAACATTGGTCCCCCATAGTCCCCTTTTTCTTATGTTAATTGAGAGCTGCAAGGAGGTCTAATCCCTCCTGGCCAAACTAGTGCAGATGGGCTTTAAGAAATGTAATTTCAGTTGACCCCCCCCCCCCCCCAACAACAAAAAAAAAAAAAAAAAAGGAAAAGAAGGATCTCATACCATTCTTGAGAACAAGTGACTCTGGTCCAAAGACTTTATTCTCCACCAATCTTTTGCCTTGCTGAAGCTTGTTATTCTCTGCAAGGGGACCAGTCCAAGGTCTTGGAGGGGGCAAACTGGTTTAAAAGAAAAATCCCTTGTGTAAGAGTTGTTCAATGTTAAATGATACACTGAGAGATCTTACATGTAGGTTCAAAAGAAATTCTTTGCTTTGCATTCAAAATGAAAACAAACATACAAATAAACAACAAATTCACAGGGACAATATTGTCATGAACCATCCCAAAAAGCCATCTAAAAATTTCCATTTCTCCTTCATGATCGTTGTTTATAAAGTTAGCATATTTCCTCTTTCTAGGAGTTGCTGACTTTCGCAGCACGATGAACCTCCCTCCCACCACTTCTTCTTGCATCCTCAATTATACCCACCGTAATGCTTTCTTTCTTCATCATATCTTTTCTTAATAAGTTGCAAATGCAATTTAAACACTTTTTTTTATTGACACAGGGCTGCGTTTTATAAAAAAGAATAATAGAAAGTTTATCATTAACCTCTGCAGAATTTGAAAAACCTGGCCAGCTGTTGATAATACACCGATGTGTTATCTTTGATACTCTTCAAATAATTACAATGTGTATACCGGGTAAATAGCCAAAGTTTATCTCGTGCATAATCAAAACTATATAGCTGCATTTACAATTCAGGTAAAAAAATGTCTGTTCTCAGATTTCAGAGAGGAAGTTGCCAGGCAGCTACCCATAAACATTACGGAAATCCCAAATCAAAAACCCACCTCTGGGATTGTTGTTTTTAGAAATGCCATCCGAAACTCCCCCAATTTTTGCAGTGTTATTGCTAGCAGAAATTGTAAGCGATCATTTTTTCTGAGGTTAACATTGACGCAATAGCATTTTTATGTATAACTATAAGACAAATTTCGAATGTCAAAAGCCCCCACCTTATTTTTGAAAAATGCAAGCAGGAAACTAGGAATTAATTTTATATGGTCCAACATAAACAGCTGGGGGTGTTTCACAAAGATCTTAAGTTGAACTCATCTCTAAGTTGGACTTAACAGTTATGGAAAGCCATTAGCATCTATGAAAATATTTGTAAAAGTTATTAAAAAGCATGAAATGTTGATTCAAATCATTCATATTTTCTATTATCATGGAGATTTCATGTTCTTGATGTGGAATTTATAAAAAGTCCCAAATACTTGTATTTTCGCTTTGAATATATTTTATTTTAAGGCTACAAATGGCTCTCTATAATTGTTAAAGTCCAACTTAGAGTTAAGTGTGACTTAGGATCTTTGTGAAACACCCTCCCCCCCCCCCCGATCTTACCGGAATGCTTCAGGATCTACTGGAGTTGACTTGAGCATGAGGTAGATGACTAACAGCAGGAACAATACAGCATCGACGTATAACATCTGTTTGCAGCAGTTAGATCTGCATAAAGAATCAGATGTACTGTAATGTGATTTGAATATCTTTTATTGTTCATCATTACAAAATGTAGGTATACAACTATACAAATATATACATGTAGGACAGTAGGCAAGGTGGTATTGCGGGCGTTGTGGCGTGTGCCTGTAATCCAGCTAACAATAGGAGTTACAAACTGATTCAGCCAAGGAAGCAGGTTCGAAACTGAGTCACGTCTTTCGGATGGTGACGTTCAAGTCGGTCCCCAGACATAAATAATCATATACCGGTATCTGATTGATACACGTTTGTTTTTTGTATGAAGCATAAAACTTCACTTTTTAAAAAAGTGCGTAAACATGATATATGAATTTTATGAATGCTGCTCACAATTTGCAGACTATATTTGAATTTTAAGAGATTTTGTGTTGAAAATGTGTGATTGAGATCATAAAGATTACAAATACTTGTAAAATAAAGGTAAACATGACAAAAATGCGTTACAGACAACATGTAGAAGTGAAGGCTATGAAGTCATATCACAATGGGAAACCAAATGATGTTCATATAGGTTCAAAATACTTCATTTGTTGTTAATGTGAGAGATACATGTGGATATTAAAACAAATTAACAAAGAGATGAAATTCTTACAGGAAACTTTTCTCCTCGGGATGGCTTTTCTTTGAAGTAGGTTGATCCTGAGATTGTCCTCTGAGAGGTCTGCGTTGACGAATTCGTTCGGTTTGAGCCATCGTGTTCTGAAAAATATAGAACTATTGTTTGCTCATTCTACACTCAGTAAAGACGTCATACTGGCCAATTTAAAACAATTTGATGCTAACCAATGGTTTGGTTATCTGTCACAACAGCCCCAAATACAGAATTTGCCCTGCTCCAGCCCGTTGCTTGACTGATTTTGCGGTGAACCTCATGCGAAGGCTCTGTTGTTTGGAATCAGTAACCTGGACAACGAGCAACTATGATGATGTACTCGATCTATGCATATCTTTGAAGAAGGTGTCCATTTCTTTGTGTTGAGAAAGCACTGGACATGTAGATTTACCACATATCCTTGTTCTCTCAATTAATTTTGCATTGATTTATATTTAAGTTATATAATAATTATTAATTTTACAATTATGAATGTGACAACAATTTCATCCCCTTTTATATTGGTAAGAGTGACTATCCAAGTCATTCTGTACAAAAACATGAATGCCTCCAAACTAGATATTTGATAAAAACTTTGAATGAAAATTAATTTTAAGAGTCCACGTATGTTTTATTTACCTGATTTTGCATTTTATTTTCCACAAGCACAAGCACTATCTGTGCATATACATATGATATAATGTTCAATGAAATGTTTAATATATGATAACATATGGTCTATAATAAAATAATCTACCCATACGTAAAAAAGAGGAAAAAACATGAAATGCACATTACAGACATGCTCAAGTACGGAGCGATAGTAGAAGTACAATGACGAATAGTCATAATGTTCAATTAATCAGGAAAGAAAATGTTGAATAGTACCTGCTTTGATGTACAAGGTAGAGAGCTAGCTGGAGCAAGCTGCGATTCTGATGCAGTATAGGAAATACGATGATGGGAAAAAACGCTCAGTCACACTATATCACAGCACCTGCATTGTACGCACACGTGCCTGAGAGAGAGAGATAGAGAGATAGAGAGATAGAGAGAGAAATCCAGGGTATATTAATATTAATTTAATACCAGTCATCCCTGGCAGATCATATTTGCATTATGATATCATATTTTTTTAATTTGCGAGTTGTAGACATTACAGTTCAAAGTTTGTTCTCCTTGGCATGGTGATGTCAATGGCTTTAGAGCGACACTGTAGAAAAAGATCTTGATTTGCTCAGGCAAATTTTCTACTTCCAGAAATTAGTCATGGTCCTTAAGTACTTTGTAAATTACAGTTTATAAGTCTTTAACAAGATCAGATCTGGAGTGTGGAGTGAATGGGAAATCCTGGTTTAAGAAACAGAGAATATAAAAGGGTCAGAGACTGCTCTGCGTTCATGTACATGTACATGTACACTGGTATTTGTGCAAAATAGGATTTTTTTTTTCTTCAATGAAATTCGTCTTTGAATTCAAAATATTTAAGTTCAAAGATCTGTTGTTAAGAAGGTGGGATCAGTATACTTACTTTTTAGATGTACTGTATTTTAAGTACTGGTATACATTGCATTAAATTTGGCTTACTATATATGTAAAATACTTTAAAAGATGTGCTCTAAATAAGACTTGAGCCATATTTTACTTAAAGCTATCAATCCTTGATACTAATATTGATTAAAGTATTGAATTGAATATGGCCCTAATAACATACAAAGTGTGCCCCTTCCCTCCTTAAATGGGCCAACAAAGGCTCAACATCATGTCAAACTAAATATTATTTTAACATATGTTTGGCTAACAATCGATCTTATTTACTGGGTGTAAGCCAAAAATATGTTTAAATAATTGTAATTTCTCCCAGGAAGCATTTACATTTATATAACTAAATCTTGTTGGGTCGTTTCATGTCACACAACATACTCAATTGTTCTAATTTGTCCTCTTTTATCTTTTCTCTGTCTTGTACCCTCACAGCATTGAAGGTGAATACGTCCCTGTCGCCGGTGACCGCGTGGAGTACAGGGAGTGCCCCATCCCTCCCAAGATGGATCAGAAGCAAGCCGTCGAGGTCGTTCTGACGCAGCTCGAGCCAGGATCAAAACACGAGAGCTGGGACATGGCGGGAAGATCGTAGGCACCCTCCGTTGTAGTGCAATGACCCCAGACATATTATATTATATACAGTACATGTACATTGTAGCTATAGTGCATCAAACCCTTCCTTCTTGCGGGTCCTAGTCTAGTTGTAGGTTCTAGTTTAGTATAGGACCTGCAAAGGGTTGACCACAATAGATCCGGTAGGCTGTGTCACAGAAAGATTATTTTTTTTTGTTGTAAATAGTTAATTATTAATTCACTCCATTTGGGGGAGAAATTGAAGTTTGTTAATATCTTTAAATATTAAATTACTTCAAGAGTTGGAAAAAAGAAGGGGGGGGAATGTTTTGGGGAAAAGATTGTAATTGAGTGTTACAGTGGCATTAGCCTCATTTTTTAATGCATCCATCTTTTGCATTTATTGTGGTCAGCTCTTTATACATTACATAATAGTTGCAGGTGTTATATTTGTAGGTTTAGTTTAGGGATCTGATTTAGTTTTAGTACCTTTATCAAACAGTCTTGGTTAATAGTCCAAAGTGCTCAAGCGAATTTCAAACTCAAGGAGACAATTTTGTTGAATTTGTCTTTTTTCATCTTTAAGCATCTCATGGCTATTTTCATTTTGTCAGGGGGGGGGGGACTATAATAAGACAGGTCGTAGTGCAAAGCATATAGTTAGCATAATAAATCATGTTTGTGTACTTAATTTCATAGTTGGAATTTCAAATAAAGGTGAAGTATTTTGAGGCAGATAATTACTTCTGGAAGATAGAATACTTCATGTGTATTCTTTTAACATGTTTATCTTTATTACTTTTTATTGCGCAGACGATTCTTCAAATGTACTGAATTTCTCCACCAATTAGAATTGCTTTTATTCCATAATAGTTGAAGGGTATTTTTATATTCTTCGTCTCTTATGTTTGTGTAAATTTTATCAATTTTCAGCAAATTGACGTGAAGAGTACTTTGTTTCTAATTGCCATGAGAACAAGAAAAATGTACAGGCATGCATGTATTACTGTAAAGAAAGAGAACGAGAGCGAGAGAGAGACAGAGAGAGAGAGAGAGAGAGAGAGAGAGAGAGTCCAAGTTTTACCTGAAGCACAATATAGTTTATAAGTTTGTAAGAAATTTAACTCGTTATTGTACTAATTTTGTTAGCAATATTTGTAATGCAGTTGTTTTATGTGATCATGATTCATGTATAGTAGCCAGCATCACACTTTTTTTTTAAATATTAAAAAAAAAAAATACAAATATTTCCTTTACTTTTAGTGAACATTTAATAATGTTTGTGAAGATTTTTTAAATTTATCAATTCAATTATATATGCAATTTAATTGTAGGGAATGTTATCCAAGCTTGCCAACCATTCTGTTCTTGAAAAGAATATTTATTTAAATTTTTAGATATATGACATAAGAGCAGATTATGATGAAATTGTTCTCAATCATTTTTAATTCAATCCAAACTACAACAATGAAAGTACTTGCCCTACATGTATAAATGGAATTTGGAATAAGATCATACACGAGCTAAGCTTCTGTTTCAAGCTTAAATTTGTATCAACTTAGTCGTAGTATTTTGAAATGTTGATTTTGAAAGTTTCATGTTCTCCCACATTGCTAACAAAAAGACATATGTACAAATACTTCTTTTGGTTAAAACTTAAAATCATTTGATGACTGTATAGAGTTTACAAACAGAAATAAACACAATCAAGGAGGTATAAGGATACTCGTTTTTTAATACCATATGAATGTAAAAAGGGACATTTTTCTCTTTGTGTGTCTCCTGAACAAAATCTAAAGTGAAAGGATTTTCATATGCAATAGGTTTTGTATGAAGGTAATGTCTTTGTTTTTGTTTCACAAATTTGCGAGTGTAATAATGAAAAGAACAAACAAAAATTGAATATACATTTAATTTTTTCACAAACATGGAGTTGTTGTGGCGTAGTGGTTCTTTCACTTGACTCTCGATCCAAGGGTCGAGGGTTCAAATTCCAGCCCAGCACCAATATCCTTTGGCAAGACATTAATCCACAGTTTCCACTCTTCACCCAGTTGTAAATTGGTACCTATCAATTGCTGAGGTAATTATAATTGCAGGGCCCTCAGGGAGAACAGTATTGAAGCTTACGAGGCTTCTCTGGATAAACAAAATCATGTTAAGTTTTATTACAGAGTAAATCTACGGTTGTTATCTTAGATTCTCGTAACCAATCTATTTGCATTCCATTTATTCCAGTCTTAGTGCTCAATTATTGGCAGACGTCAATCAATCATTTCCACTTTATTTCAGGGCTATTCGTTCCACTTTTTATAATAATGACAATCTGGGGAAATCAACTTTGCTCTGTCAGTGTAACACTTATAGCAGAGTTATTTAGTCTCAGGGAGGGAAAAAAATGAGAAGAAGGATACTTTTTTGTTTAATATCTGTGGGAAATCTTATGTGCAAAATGATGCACAATATGAATTCCTTTTCATGATTACATGCATTTATTTTCTTTGCAGAGTAATTTTTTTTTGTTTTCCTTCTCATATTTAAAAATTTTTTGTTTGCAGACTGTTTTGAATATGTTTAACATTTTGAACACCGCTTGTGATACACATAGTATTGATATTATACCTGCCTATAGAATTCTTTTATTTACTAGTGATTATATTTTGTGTCCTTTTTTGATTGGTTATTTTATATTATGTTATAATAATATGAAGATTATGTATGAATAAATATAAATGAAATGTGTAATTTGGAATTCCATTAAATGTTTCTATTTAATACAAGGGACCCGTAAGGCTTATGCATGATTTAGACCTCTTGGAGTTTGGAATATTAAGCAGCCTGTTGTATGTTATTATATACAAAAGACTTGTTTGGTGTTTCATATTATAGTAGACCAGCCGTACATTTTAATAAAAAGGCTCTAGAAAAAGATTCCATAGCATATTCGGGTAATGCATGGCATCCATGCGAAAACTCTTGCAAAAATACTGAGGATATTTTGCCATTAATCATTTTGACCCATAGATTCATTTTGATTCATAGTGACCCCAAAAAGACATGTCATTCTGTAACAAACCTATAAGTTCTTGTCAGTATACAGAGTGGTCCATCACTATCAATATCACAACATGCTATTATCACAAAAGAATCATTGTAATATTGCTGCTGTAAGTTTGAACATTATTATACAAATAATGAATGGTTATGACGGAGTTCAATAGTGCGAATATTTTCATGAGTTGAAATATTAACATTCTATTCAATGAGGCGTCAGCCGAGTTGAATAGAATTAATGTTAATCTTTCAACTCATGAAAATATTCGCACCATTGAACGAATAAAAAAAACATTCATTATTTGTTTTATACAACATCGAAGAAGATCTAATAGAACGTTAATCAACAAATTATGCTTTACTCCTTATATTAAAGATAAATTCAAGTTGGATTCAAGCCTTCTCGATTACATTCAGATTGCCTTCGCGTCAGATACATGCAGGGATACGCGCGCGCACGGCAGAGAGGTACGCAGTCTGCATATAACCAAAAATGCACGACCGTGCAATATACCATATATTGAATATCATGTGACCAACAATCCTCCAATCAAATGACAGGGATCCACGTAGGTGTTGTATAAAATACCCTAATATTTTTTAAATGCACTCATGCACAAACTATTAAAATTTTCCAGCAGAATATGCTTTTTTAATATAGTTTCCAACAGTTCATCCCCTTTCATTACATTCCAAAGACATTACAGTTATTCATAATCTGTTTCTAAGTGTTTTTCTAGTAAATAAACAAATTTTACAATATGCAATTTCATGAACTTCCCATAATGTTCTTGACATATGTATCATGCACTTCAGTCATGTATATATTATACTGATCTATTACTGCAATGGTGATGCCATTGCTGTAATTGTAGCACAGATAATCTACTTCCCCCAATTATGTATCATAATTATTTTCAATAGAACTGTTTACTAATGTATTTAAATGTATGCATGTTTCTCAATCTCCAGATCCCTTGGTTAATTACCAAATATTTGATTCGCATCCTAGGTATATAAATGGCATATCTGTGGGTGAAATTCACTTTACATACATTAGTTGTTGCCATGTTGGGCAAGCTTTTCAGTTGTCAAGAGAAATGTTTGTTAAAAAAGCATGCATAAAATTAGTAAACAGGCCTGTATGAGGCGCTGGCCTATTCTAATTGGCAGATGGATGAACATTTGTAACTATAATTGCTCAGAGTACCGGTATTATTTGGTTGTGGATTTCTATGTTACTGCAGTATTTTTTGTATGTGATGAAATCTCTGTTTTTGGGTTAAGAATTGATCGGTGGAGGCTAATTTCTATGGTAATGGAAGACGTGTATACTGTATAAACTGAAGTTCAATATATTCATATATATGCAATACCTTTGTCCAATCTGTGCTTCTTGTGTATGTGGATATTTATTGAGGTTTGATTATTGGTATGTGTATTCTTTAGTGCTGCCCTGGTCAGATATTGAGTTACAAATGCGAGAGAGAGAGAGAGAGAGAGGGGGGAGAGGGAGGGGAAGGGGAGACTAGAACATTTTTTTAGGAGAGTAAAATAACAATACCGGTAAGTAAAAGAAAGAAAGAAAGAAAGAATATTTACTGGTAAAGTAAATACAATTAAAAAAAAGAACATGGCACACATTATAGAGGGATATAGTGAAGGATCAAGACAATTGAATTACAGAAAGATGAGGATGAAATATATTTAGTCAATTAGTGAATTCGGAAAGTTAAAGTATTTGAAGTTTAGCAAAATTACCCTACCCGGATATATTTCAATACTTTAATGATAACCAGACATTTGTGAGAAAAGTAAGGTCTGGCTTTTCGTTTAAAATATTTCTGAGGGTTTTGTTAATAAAGAATGCTATTTTACACATACCACTCTGTATTAAATCTGAATTAAAAAAATAATAGAATCCACAAACGGCACCTCATACAAATTACATTGTTTTCGTTTGCTATTTTGTTCCCGAGGTGACACAAACGACTGAGCAAAATGTGCTTACTTCTCGGACCTTTAGGAGTTGGAAAAACAATGATTTTGAAGCGGCTACAAGATATCCTTTTCCTCCGTCTAGAGTAGTGAAATTCAGTGTGAAAAATATTGCAAATAAAGGTGTAGAGTGGTACCGAATGGGTGCTGTAGCCCCATTCGTAGTATTTTATGTTAGCTATTCAAAATATAACACCGCAGCTAAACCCCTATCTATGTTTTAAAATAAATTCGGTTGTCAGTGTGTGGTTGTTCGCTGTCAATTCAATAATCTTTACGCTTAGAGTAACTTAGAGCTCATGCATTTTAGGAGTTAATTAATATAGAAGTTAGAATCTTTTATAAAAGGAAGAAAAAAGAAATTAGGTCTAGATCTAGACCTATTGAATCATTGAATTGATCAATGAATTGTTAATCGATAAGCAGATAAAGACAAAGTAGAATATCAATGAATAGACCTAGATCTAGCCTAGATCTAGATCTAATATCTATTTGAGAATTGAAGAAAAAAAAGATTGATTGATTTCAATTCTTCACATGTCAACTCATACTCACAGAATACAAAGATATTTTGAGTTGTATTTCTAAAGCAATTGCCTTCTGATTTGGCCCCTCTATTTTATACTTATTTAAGTTGAGATTGATTTTTAACCTAGATATTTTAGCGAGCCTGCGTAGTCACAGAAAGGACAACAAATTAATTCTGTTTAAACCTTAATTTCTTCTTGAATACAGGTTTAACTCATCTTTCCAATGTAAAGAATACAAATTTCAACATGTTCATTAGCTTCTAACAACTTAGAATGTGAAGATCAGAATTTATTTGTTTTGTATCGTTCTTAGAACTAACTCGCTACCTAAGTTTATTGACATGAATTTGTTTTGAATTTAAGTAAATGATTAGACTTTATGAAATAGAACTTCCATAAGAATTCTTACCTAATAGAAACGAGGCAAGGCCAGCTCATTACAACATCCTCGTTCACCTTTCAACATATTTTGAAAATATCTTTTGATTTAACCTTTTTTTATAATCCTAGGGAAGTTATAGGCAGAAATCGCAGAATAGAGCCGAGTATGAGCTCACAGAATTTTTTTTTTGTCAACCCTGAAGAAAACTTGTGTTATTTTTATGCTATTTGGTGAAGTCGACCTAGGCCTATCTGAATTTTTACGCTTTAATCATTGCAATCTATCAAAAATGTTAACTTAAAAGAGAATGGAATTTTTCAAGGATTTAAATTGATAATAAAGAAGTAGAAACTATGTTAAAAATATAGTAGAAGTTGCTTTTGCAAAAGTATCACATGAGAAAACAATTTATACTTGTCATGTTCCTTGACGAAAGGATCACTATATTCTACGAAAGGTTCATTTGACAATCTGAATGATGCTCCATCAACGATACCAACAGTGAGTATGATTACCATTTCATATATACCTTGTTTCCCATAAAGTTGGAATAATTTTTCTGAACTTGACTGTGATAGTATGATTTATTCTTGTTAGATAAAGTTTACTGGTCAGTCTTCATTGATCAATCGATGTTGGTCAGTAGAGTTCTGAGAAGATTAAGACTTTCTGAATAATACATCATATAAATCATACCATATAGTCAATTATAAATTCTTGTTTTGTATTTTTATGAGTTGAATCTGTGGATATATGGAATGAAGAATTTATCTTACAGCATGACTTAACCATCTCTTCTCTCATTATACTTTACCAGGTTGGGACAAACCTAACCAATGTCCAACTCAACAAGAAAAACGAGGTCAGAGTGAGGGAGCTGGGAGGCATGATGGCCCCCATCTGGCCAAACTACTTCGCTGATTGTTCAATAGTTCTGGTAAGTAAATGTACATAACTACATATAGTCTGACTGTACAGTCTCTCTGACTGGACAGCTGTTGGGGTTTGAGGTTCAAATCCCTCCCTGATACTGAAATACCGGTACACTGTTTTGGGGATTTATCGTTACCACTTTTTGTTTAATGCAGTTAGTGCAGTCAGTTGATGGTATTTAAACATGCATGCACTAAACTTTCTTCTTTTTAATTGTTTTCTTCTCAAGTGGTTGTTTCTAATGCCTTTGTCTTTTGATCAGGAGTTGGATATGTGCCCTTAAGATATAGACTGGTAGTGGCAAAATTGCGGTTCTAGCGTTTTGGGTGCAAAATATCCATTCAATATTGTTTAAATATTGCCTTCAGAGGTTTAGATGGCAATACTTCAACCTAAATTCGCAAAAACAAGAAATATATTCCCAAATGTTCAGTGTTCAATCTATCCAAGCCGGATCGCTATGATAATTTACCAAAAATATCAATTAGTAGGCGGTTTCCCGGCAAAATTTGTATCATCGCGTATTAGTCAAAACATATTCTTTCACATGATTGGTAATAAGAGCTTCCATTTCATTTTCTGAGAGGGGGGCATTTCCAAAACTGGTCTATACCTTTAAACCTGGTTCATCTGTACAGGATATATACTAATATATTTTTCACCATGACAAAATGTTTTTTGGTTCATGCTGCTAATGTGCAGGACTAATTGCACAGTATATGCACATTATTAGTGTTATTTATTTACAGTTCATAGTGGGCAATCCATGCAATGTCTTATTTACCTTTTTCTAGAGCCTGAAATTCTGATAACCGGCAGGTATTGCTCTCTTTTTATTAAAGCAATGAATAATAATAACCCATGTCGTTATTCACATGTGAAATATATATTGTTTAGCTATTTTCTCTATAATTGTATGGTATTTTTTAGAAGACTAGACTATATTTGTTCTATTTTCTTATGGAAAAGAAAGGAACTATGCAAAAGAGACATTTTGTCTATTTGGATCGAAAGATAGATGAAAAATATATTCAGATTTGAAAACAGTATAAAAAATATATAACAAATTTGTGCTGTTTTAGACTATTATACTTTGACTAGGGAAATGATCGATTATAAATGTCTGCTCTTTCATTCTGTTTTTCCATGCAGTATGTAGTTGATGTATCCAACTTGTCGCAGGTCTCCAGTGCATGTATCCAGCTTCTCCATGTACTTTCTGATCCCAGACTACAGACGGCTTCCATCTTGATCATTCTCAACAAAAGGTCAGTCATATAATGCATAATTTCCCTGTGATAAATTAAAGCCCCACTGCACTACTTATAGCAACTTCCGCCCTCTATATAGCAAACAATACCTAATCGGTGACCATAGGTCCCCCATGATCCTCTTTTTCTTATTTTAATTGAGAACTGATTTGATGAGATAACCACCTGTCAGTGTCCATACAGAGAGGTCATCCATCCATGCCAAAATAGTTCAGAGGTGCTTAAAGGCATTTTCAGACAGTTTCATTAACTGAACTTGCCCTAGCTTAATTGAAACCAGGATGTACATGTAACTGTAAAGCTGTATTGAAGAATAACCCTCACTTTTTTTTGCAATCATTCTAATGTGCGATCTGCAAGTAGTCGCAATTTGGGGCATACATTTACTGCCCAATATTTGAGAGGTCAAAGTTCAGAGTTCATCCTGATACGTTCTTTCCCTCACAGTGACCTACCTCCTCCAATGAGCATCCAGCAGATCAGGTCTCTGCTTCACCTGGAAGACCTGGCAGTCTCGGCCAATCAGAGGATAGACGTGCTGGAGGTCAGTGCACTCACAGGTCAAGGGTTAGACGAGGTCGTGAGGTGGCTCAACTCGAACGTCAAGGGATGAGATACTAGTAGTAACATGTTCTGGTCGATAGTTACATGTCGTACTTCTATGATATATATCTTTCATTCTGTACACAAAGTTGGCTGTACTGTACAAACTTCCGGTAAGTCAATGAAAAGGGCGTTCTGGATGAGAGCATTTTTTACATGAGACCCTGCACCATCCTGTTGATTGACACGATTCATCTCAATATGTTCCTTGCATCAAAATCAACAGCAAAAAGTAACCTGTACCGTTACGTTTAAGTCATGTATTATCTAAAATTTATTTTGAAATTAAATTTATTATTTACTGACTGCTGCATTTATGTAGGTTGCTTTAGTGTCCAAGGTTACCCTTTATGAAGGAGCCAGAACTCTTTAACCTCTTGCTTTTAAAGGGATCGGATAACTTTGTCTCAGATTCTGAAACAAAATCCTGGATTTTGCTCATGCTGCAATGATAATTATAAACCGTTAGGTAAGTCAGGAACCCTATGACTTTTACAAGCCGATCGCCTGTCTGATTATCAAGATGTTTATGATTGGAAATCAAAATTTGAAAATTTGTTTTCTTAACGGTTTTTATAACACTACAGTCTATTGGGAAAATAAGTATCGAATACCGGTCACTCAAAGATTTTTACTTTTTTGAGGCGCTTCATGATCATTTTGAAGTCAATTTTTTTAGGGTTTCAATATTATATCATATCACAGACACTGATAACAGGTAAGGCCATGCATCTCGGATTTAACATTGTTAAACGATGCATTTAAAGATAATGTTGAGTACTAGTCAGACAATGGCTTTTGATTGACTTGAAGTTATTCTGATTTGTAGAAATGAAGAGCAAATTCTGAAGAAATGTACATCTCTGCATTCTGCCATGACAACTGAAGATGATGCTTTATATTGTCACAAAAGTACAACGCTGCAAATTGCCCCTCAAAATCATTGATGCTCGGTTCAGTGCACGCAAATCATTCAAGTTTGCTAATGACAGGCTGAATAAATCAAAAGCATGGTAATATTACAATCATTTACTTGTAAGAGAGTCAAGAGACTTCAGAAGCAGATTGCATTGCTCCAAAACAGACTTGATGATCATGTGTGACAGTGTCAGTACAGCATCAATTGAAGTATAAGCAAGATCCTGAAACCTTTGGCCTTAAGAAATATTGTTTGACTTCCATTTTCATTTCAAAATTCCAATCATTTTTTAAATTCATCTTTCTTTTAACATGTATGTGGTACAGCTTAAATCTTTTTCTGTGATGTGATCTTGTCTTGAAAATTACAAACGCTTCCTCGATCCTTCTGTGAATTTGTGAAAATATGGATCTGTACTTCTATTTGTGTGTTGTAATCAGTAGAACTATGTGCAATAGTAATTAGTTTTTAAGTCATATTTATTGAATATTGTGTATATTTGTTATAAACAGTCATTTTTAAGTAAAGATTATTTTAGATAAGAAATATAATGTTAGTTGATGTTGTACAGCATATTATGTTCAGATTTGCATGAAATGTGATGTTGATATAAATGTACCATGCATATTATGTATATCTTGAAAGGTTAAAAAAAGAATGATGTCTCTCCTGATTCCATGTACAATGGTACCTGAATAAAGTAATCTTCTTCTTTAGCACAGCGATGACAGAGGGCTAGGGCTATCTTTCTGTTGGAAATGAAATAAATATGAATTGAAATTAAGGAATGTTTGTGTTGTCCCCAAATCAAATCATATATAAATGGTACTGTCAAAATGTAATTTGTGCGAATATTTAGAACAAACATGGTTTAAGGAGATCAGATGTAATGGCTTTATCCCTTAACCACCAACATGACCAGAGGCAATGTAGGATAACAAATAATTCCTTTTTTTTTCAGAGGGGATTTAGACTTTGGCTATTTTATAAGAAATGTTATTCATTACAACTCACTGTTAATATATGTTAATATCAACTGTTTTCTATATTTAACATTTCACAAGCCTCTTTTATTCTCACTTTACATAGGCTCATTTTAGAACTTGGGGGATAAATTACCCTGATCCTGAGTCGCTTTACAGTTGCTATGATGTTAAAGGTAAAGACCAGTAATGGTCATGCGATTGCATTGTGAAAGAAACGTTGTGGAATCGATCAGAAAAGGTTGATCATCTAGCATCTAGCATCTGCAAGGTTCTGGAATCATCAAAATGATAAGAAATTTGGCCCATTCTTCGTAAAGTTACAAGCACTATACACAGAAAGATGTATATGGGACTACCCTATCTCTCTCACCAGACCATGAGAGAAATAAATTTACCAAATATATGAATTAGTAGGCGGTTTCCCGGCAAATTTGTTATCATCATGTATTAGTCAAAACATATTCTTTCACATGATTGGTAATGAGAGCTTCCATTTCATTTTTTGAAATTGGGGCGTTGCCAATACTGGTCTTTACCTTTAAGACTTTTGACCATTTTGTGCTTTGCATGGGTACCACATATAGTTGGTAGTGTCACTAGTGTGTAAATCATTTTGTTTTGTTTATATTTTTAAATACTACTGAATGATTAATGTAATGTGTACAGCATTTTATTTTGTTGTACAAAGAGTACTGAAGATTTACATGTACTATGTTGCTAAATCTCAGTACTGTCATTAAAACAATTGAATAGTATTAGTGATTACAAAACATTTAATGAAAATTAAATCAATATTTTCTGAGTATGCATGTATGTGTAAAATGGTACCATTAAACGTTACAAGTGAAAATGAAGGTGTTTGAATTGTGCATAAACTTTTCCCTAGTTATTCACTAATAATATACAAATTGGAATATTCCAAGCAATCCTTTTGGGTTTTTGTATTTTGCAAGTATAGTTTCAAAACATACATCAGGAGCTTTAATCACCCAACCTGGTTTATTTGAAGGAGAAAAAATTATACAGTGCGTCCCAGAAAAAACGAAACCGAGAAGTATCGATGTTCTATCATAACTTAATCACAACTATAATTAATGAATGATACATATTTAGAAAGCTTAGAGTCTCCTCTTTCATGTGATGCTACTCACGCATGAGTGATTAAAAGCAACTTGAAGGAAGGAAACCAAAAAGACATTTGGCGAGCGGTATCTGAATTTCGAAGAAAAATTCACATTTCTAGAAAGTTGAGTTTCTGCCCTTTCATGTGACACCTCAATCAGGAAAAATGAGCGAGGAATGACAAAGTTCTGTTTGTTTTAATAAAGTAGTGCTTGCGTTTCCATTATTTTATTAAACGAATTCGTTTTCACTGGCTGCCTGCCGTATCAATAAACGAAATTAACAATAGACTTAACTCCTTTTCGTTGACAATCAGCCGTAGACGAGAGTCTTCATGCATGGCTGATTGTCAACGAAACGGAGTTAAGTCTTTTGTAAAATCTGCTTTTTGCTACTGCAGGCACCCAGTGAAAACGAATTCGTTTGTTAAAATTATGAAAATGTAAGGGCTACTTAAGGGCTACTTTTTGGTTTCCTTCCTTCAAATTGCTTTTAATCACTCATGCGTAAAATATGCATCATCTGAGTAGCATCAGCTGAAAGATGAGACTCTAAGCTTTCCAAATATGTATCATTCATTAATTATGGTTGTGATTAAGTTATGATAAAACATCGATACTTCTCGGTTTCGTTTTTTCCGGGACGCACTGTATAGTGTTGGCCTACGGTCTTTCCAATATCCCCTTCTTCTTCTTCTTCTTCTTCTTCTTGTTCTTGATATTTTTTTCCTTATTCTCCTTCTTCTACTCCTCCTGCTCCTCCTCCTCCTTCTTCCTCCTCCTCCTCCTCCTTCTTCTTCTTCTTCTTCTTCTTCTTCTTCTTCTTCCTCCTCCTCCTTCTTCTTCTTCTTCTTCTTCTTCTTCTTATGCTTTTTCTTCTTCTTCTTCTTCTTCTTCTTCTTATGCTTCTTCTTCTTCTTCTTCTTCTTATGCTTTTTCTTCTTCTTCTTCTTCTTCTTCTTCTTCTTCTTCTTCTTCTTCTTCTTCTTCTTCTTCTTCTTCCTCCTCCTCCTTCTTCTTCTTCTTCTTCTTATGCTTTTTCTTCTTCTTCTTCTTCTTCTTCTTCTTCTTCTTCTTCTTCCTCCTCCTTCTTCTTCTTCTTCTTCTTCTTCTTCTTCTTCTTATGCTTCTTCTTCTTCTTCTTCTTCTTCTTCTTCTTCTTCTTCTTCTTCTTCTTCCTCCTCCTTCTTCTTCTTCTTCTTCTTCTTCTTATGCTTTTTCTTCTTCTTCTTCTTCTTCTTCCTCCTTCTTCTTCTTCTTCTTCTTCTTCTTCTTCTTCTTCTTCCTCCTCCTCCTTCTTCTTCTTCTTCTTCTTCTTCTTCTTATGCTTTTTTTTTTCTTCTTCTTCTTCTTCTTCCTCCTCCTTCTTCTTCTTCTTCTTTGTTGTAAAAGGACGTGTCTCGAGTGAGCTCCAGAGTTTTTGTAAGTTTTGTCGGAATTATACTGTTTATAATTACAGTTTTAATACTAGTGTACTACTAGTACACGGTACAACCATACCAAACCAAGTCCACCTTTCTTGTGTGTTAATATTTGTAGTTTTTATGCTTTTTTTGTGGTAACCTTGTGTAAGAATTTTTGGCCACTATGGCCAGTGAAGCCGAACAGGCCTCCCGGGATATGCCGGGGACCAGCTCGGCTCAAACTACCGTTCCTGTTTCTGCTGCCGAGCCGTTCAAGGCCGTAAGCAGAAACAATGGTATCGTTTTTGGTTCTGCAGCACATGTTCCTATTCATGATTACATAAGAGCGTTTGCAGACACCATTCCAGCTCATTGTATAGTGTCTGCCTCTCGTATCAGTAACCAACGTATTGCTATGTATCTGAATTCCAAAGAAGCAGTCTTGAGTGCCGTTGACAAAGGTTTGACCTTTAGAGGCGCATTCATACAAGTCTTACCTTTGGTTTTGCCCACAACACGTCTCACACTATCTAATGTTTACACAGAAATTCCGAACTCTGTTCTTGTAAAACAAGTTTCTGCTTTTTGTAAAGTAGTCTCACAGATTCGTCCCATCCCTATTGGTTTCAAGGATAAACAACTAGCTCACATCATGTCCTTCCGTCGACAAGTCCAGGTGCTGCTTACTCCGAATGTTACCCTACCCGATTTCGTTAACTTTTTTCACGCAGGCACCAATTATCGCGTTTTTCTTTCCACTGAGGCGGCTCGCTGTTTTGAGTGCGGAGAGGCTGGACATATCGGCAAGAATTGCAAAAAAACCGCTCGGCCAAATGAGTCCGCAAACTCTACCCTTACGTCAACACAGGCAAAAGGAAAATCTGACCCACGACATCCCCCCAAAGTGTCTAAACCCTTACGGTCTGAACCTGAAACCCTTAATCTGAGGACGTCCCCAGTACACACAGAAAAGCCTAGCGGCTCCAGCCCTAGGCCCGCCTCTTCGCGCTCAATGGTTGACGAAACCGCTGAAGGGGCCCTTGCGCGTAGGCCTACAACTCCGATTGCGATAGTTTCCCGTAGCATTAATAATAGTCCACCTAGCAGCTACCCCACAGGCAGTAGCCAGGACAAAGTTCCTCCTCTCGTAACCCCCACAATTTCTTTGACCCAAACCCTTTGCGACCCCATCTGGGGAGCACCGCCCGCCCCGTCCAGACTTTTCGCAGATGTTGTTAAAAGGAAACAACCTCCCGAACCTTCTTTGGTAGACTCCCCTAAACTTACTCCAATTGTGTCTGCTACCCCACCGCGGAAACTAATGAGAAAAGTTTCCTCTCCCGTGACCTCAGAACCTCCCTCCCCTGTATCAGTATCGCTCCCTGCGTCACCAATCCCACCCTCTCCCGCTTCCACGGTAGACACTGTCGACACTGATGACGTGGCGGTATGGGATGATACACAGACTGACGATGAATCCTTTGACTGGGCCTCCTCTTTTCCGTCCAGTCAAGGACCCCTCTCTTCAAAGGAAATTTGCAAATTTCTAAAGATTGTCAAAGCACGGAAAAAACCTCTAGAGGTAGCGAGAAAATTCACTTCCAACATATCAGGACTTGTAAGACAACTTAGACCCCTGAGGAACAGTCCTCTGTTTACTAAAAGTACACAGCAGAGGATTTACAAATTGATCAAAAATTTAGATATCTAATATGGCCATCTTCTTATGTAATATGAGCGTAGACCTGCATGCCTTTCTCTCCCTTTTTATGACGCTGTCGTTGCTCACCCTTAATACTGGAGGTTGCTCCAATGCCATGAAGAATGCTTCAGTGTTTAGTTATGTTGATAATATTGCGTTTGATTCTGACATTGTGTTTCTACAAGAAATTAATGACCTCTCCCAGAATTCTCAATGTTGGAATTTGTGGTCATCCTATAAACCTTTTTGTGCCCCCGGGCATAATCGAGGATCCGGAGTAGCTACCCTTGTGAAGAACAATCTTTGTAGTGATATTGACTCCTTAGTTATACTTAATAGCCACATTATATATGTTAAAATTGAGTTCGATGGTGGTATGTATCATTTATATAATGTGTTAATGCCACAAGATGACGGCCTTGCTATTAAGGCCGTTCATCTTCTTGCGTATCATGTTAATCAGTGCAGCGATGGTGTTATTATTATTGGTGGTGATTATAACTGTACCCTATCTCCGTCATTAGACAGATTGTGCATGCCTAATGAGCATAGACCTAAGTTATCTTCTGCCCTCAAGGAAGTGATTGATAGTAATAAACTATGTGATACGTGGCGCAGACTTCACCCTCATGAAAAGAAATACTCTTGGCATAGGAACAACCCTCACAGCGTTAATGGTGTTTCTAAAGCCAGACTTGATCGTTTTTATGTGTCTTTTCCCCTAATACCTTCATTACACTCTTGTCGTATTCTACCTTGTACTCTCTCTGATCACTGTGCGATTTCCCTGAAAATTAAAATTCCCCCACAGAAGACAAGAGGATGTGCTTTTTGGCATCTTAGTAATTCCCTTCTTGATGACAATGACTATAGAAGTATTATTATTCATTTCTGGACTGACTGGCAAAATAAAAAAGCCGACTTTCCTAACATTCTGTCATGGTGGGACTTTGGTAAATCCCACATTAAGGTGCTCACTCAAATGTACGGATCTAAGTTAGCCAATGAGAAGAAGGAAACGATATTGAATATCAATAAAACCATCGACGAACTGCATTCTTCGCCTGAATTCACGCCTGATATCCAGCAGGCTCTTGCTGAACAAAGAACTGAACTAAACATTCTCCTTAAGAATCAAGCCAAGGGTGCTCTTGTAAGGTCACGTTTTCAATATGCTAATGAGATAGACACTAGCTCATCCTATTTTTATGGTCTTGAAAAATCAAACTCTACTTTTAAAACACTCTCTCGTACCCGTCTCCCTTCGGGTAACATTACAGAGGATCAGAACGATATTAAAATTCACGTTCGGAATTTTTATAAGAATTTGTACTGTCGTGTACCTATTGATGAAAATTCGGTTGATACTATTTTATCTGATCTATCGAAACTCAACCCTGAGGATTCAAAACATCTTGACGCTCCTTTGTCATTCAATGAACTTGATATTGCTGTCACACAGCTCGGCAAAAATAAAACGCCTGGTCTAGATGGACTTTCTTCTGAATTCTATCAGACTTTCTGGCCCTTGATAAAAAATGATCTCTTCTCTGTATTACAATATGCCATAAGTACTGGAACCCTCCCACATACTTTTCGTAGAGCAGTGATTACGTTGATTCCTAAAAAAGGAGACCTGGCAGACATTGCAAACTGGCGACCAGTCTCTCTTTTAAATAATGATTACAAAATTTTTGCAAAGATACTTGCCAATAGATTGAAACATTATATTACTAACATTGTATCTGAAGACCAAACGTATTGTGTTCCAGGTCGAACGATTTATGACAACTTAAATTTGATCCGAGACATTGTACACTTCTCTAATTGCAATGATACCCCTCTTGCAGTAGTTAATTTGGATCAAAGGAAAGCCTTCGATAATGTAGATCATAATTATCTCTTCAATACCATGAGAGCTATGGGCTTTGGAGAATATTTTATTTCTTGTATTCAACTTTTGTATAATGACGCAGAGGGCTTAGTCAAAGTGTGTGGATCCCTCACTGCGCCTTTTCCTTTTCAAAAAGGCATACGCCAAGGTTGCCCTTTATCTGGCTTTCTGTATTCTATAGCCATAGAACCTTTTCTTCACAAGTTAAAAGTTAATCTTTCATCGTGTTCTTTCTCCTTACCCAACACAGATATGAATGTCTCGGTATCTGCGTATGCGGATGATATATCAATTTTTGTCACTGAAGACAAAGGCTTTGATATTATTCTAGATACATATAACACTTTTAGCAAGGCCTCGGCAGCCTGTCTTAATTATGTTAAATCTCAAGGACTGTGGGCCGGTTCATGGTCGAAACGTAGAGACAGGCCCCTTGATTTCCTGTGGAATTGCGAAGGTCTCCTCTTTCTTGGAGTTCATCTAGGAAATAATAATAATTATGTAAACAAAAATTGGTCAAAGTGTAAAGAAAAACTGAGTAAGACTCTATCTCGATGGAGCTCCCTTTCTTATAGTTTGTCCTTTAAAGGCAGAATCATTATTGCTAATCAATTAGCTGCATCTAAACTTTTCCATTGTCTTGCAGTTTTGTCTCCCCCTCAGCAAACACTAATTGAACTCCAAGAAATGCTTATTAATTATGTATGGTCTGGTAAACGACATCTTTTAAGAAAGCAAATTCTGTTTCAACAACCCAACAAAGGTGGACTTGGTTTGGTATGTCTCCAAGCACGAACCCTTACATTTCGTTTTGCCTTTTTACAGCGTTATCTCAATCTCTGTTCTCATCCTGCGTATGCTCTTTGTTCTCATAATTTTCGCAGATATAAGAAACTAAATCTTGATTTTCCTTTGTTTCTGACTGAACTAGACCCAAAGTTTTATACCAGCCTTCCTTGTTTCTATTCGGAAATTTTGCGTGCTTGGATTACCTCTGGAGCAAGCGTCGAGACATCGTCCTTTACTGTCAACCATGTGTTAAACATTCCCTTGAATTATTATAAATTTCTTCAATATACACTGGATGGCGACAAGATCTTCCCTGTTAGACTATTTGCATGTGGAATCAAACTCGTCAAGCATCTTGTAAACCCGAACAACGGTACCTGGCTCCGAGCAGACGAGGTCGTCATTGCCTCCACCTTGCAGCGTCCGTCTTTACGCCTTTTGGAACTTGACCTCTCTCGACTTCACAAAGAGATTTCCGGTTTGTTTCCTAGATTCTTTTCGAACAGCGGACTAAGACTGTCAGCAGCTTCAGCTTATCTTCATAATCTGACTGAACCTGTTACCTCTCCGTTCTCGATCATAACTAAAGACAACAAGAACATTCTTGCCACGCCGACTAAATCGATATATCGGATCTTCAACCGTGCTATTAACTTTCTTCCTAGAGCTCAAGTTACTCATTGGCACGAGGCTGGGTTACTTTCCCCTTCTAAACTAATCAACTGGACTGAAATCTACTGCTATCCATCATCTAAGAAAGATGGGGACACTCAGTACAAACTATTACACAATGTTCTTCCGTCGCTTGCCGTTCTTCATCATCTTAATCCCGATATCTCCTCTTCATGTGGATGGTGTGGCAAGAAGGGAACTATTCTACACCTCTTTATCGAGTGTACTTCTATACAACCGGCCTTGGATCTTCTTCATCATCTTCTGTCAAGTCTTCTACCCGAAGTAAACATTGACTTTGACCTCTACTGGACTCTGGTTCCACATGCAAGAGGTCGTAACAGGGAGGCCGTGCGCCTATCCAACTTTTGTATTGTCATTCTTAAAAGCACATTATATTGGCTTTATCGTACCTCTCGTTTTCTTGATCCACTTCCTTTTTGGAAACTTAGAATCAAGAACAGAGTCATTCTTGATTATGAATTTCACAAATTACAAAACAATTTGGTGTTATTTCATAAGATATGGTCGTACAATAATGTACTCTTTCTTTCAGATGATATTGATCTCACATGGTTGATTTAATTGTTGTTTGTGATAAGTTTGTCTTGAGAAGAAGCTCATAGTTGGAAGTTATGAATCCCATAATTTAATCGTTTTGAAACACTCTATGGATGTGTAATCATTTGTAATCAGTGTTTAGTACAATTCATGTTTTTTCTCAATTTCTACCGTCGAAATTATTGTTTTTTTATGAATTGTTTAATGGTTACTTTCTCATGTATTACGTACTACTTGTTGTTGATTATTGGTATATGATTCACAAACACTTATTATATTAAGTGCATCACTGTTATCTTTTTTTATCTGTTTTAATTATTATATGTATTGTAAATAAAGTTTTACTTTCAAAAGTCTTCTTCTTCTTCTTCTTCTTCTTCTTCTTCTTCTTATGCTTCTTCTTCTTCTTCTTCCTATTTTCCTTATTCTCCTTCTATTTCTCCTATTTCTCCTCCTCCTACTTTTTCTTCTTCTCCTTCATCCTCTTTCTCATCTTCTTCTCTTCTTCCTCTTCTTCTTTTACTTCTTGTTCTTGTTCTTTTCCTTATTCTCCCTCTTCTCCTTCTTCCTTTGCTTCTATTTCTCCTCCATCTTCTTTTTTTCTTTCTCCTTTAATCTTTTAAAATTGTAATATCATTTTGAATTCATTCATTCGCTGCCATTCACTGTGACCTGAGCTTGTGTGTTAACTAAGGAAGAACAAAAAAACTAGCAATCAAAACAAAACCTCTGCCACCTTGAGCAAAGCAACATGAACATGTAACTTCTTACATTAGCACAGCAGAGCGTTCTATTTTGTTTAACACAGGGATGAACATTTCCACTGCAATCGAGAGAATCATTTAAAAATCTATGAATTATATTGAGATGTTTGAATTTAAAAATATGAGTTGTATGCAACCATGCATATCAACAGGAATCAACTTATATTTGGATGTCGCCCGACCTTTACTAGCATTAGCAGGGACTTGGGGGCTGTAGAGCTCGTCCCCCAAAAGAAAATCCGCAAGTCCCTCCCACCCCCTCCCATTTGCCGAACTTGTCAAAAATGAATCAAGAATCCACAAGCCCACCAACCCCCCCCCCCCACAACAACAACAACAACAAAATCCGTTCTTTGCGCCCTGACTATACAAAATAATAAAAAAAAACTCTGTAAATCAAGAAGTGATCAAATCACGCGAACAATTTTTTTTTTTTTTTAATACACCCATAGATCAAAATTTCAGCTTCATTTTGACGTTCACTTATAAATAATAACCGGAGGTACATGTTTATTCAATGGCATATTGGAGGTTCATATTAAAAGGAGCTAGTAGAGAGTAAGAAGAAAGAAAGAGAGAGAGAGAGAGAGAGAGAGAGAGAGAGAGGGGGAGAGAGAGAGAGAGAGAGAGAGAACCCGGGATTATTAGGACAGATAATGATGCAAAGGAGAAGAAAAATGAATAAGCTGGAGTTCACACTCGATGCAAAAATGCTAGATTCAGTGACTAATTTTTTATCTAATGTCATTTTTTTGTTAATGTTAAGGTTTATATAGACACACGGAAATAACGATGGCAGAGCCTAGAAAAAAATGAACAAAGTCCAATAGGCTCCGCTGCTCATATTGCATTTGAAGATTAAAGAGTGACATTCAGCGGAAATCAGTGATTGATATTACAATAATATTACTTATTCATACATAAAATTAGTTGACAATATACCTATTGTTGCCAAACTCTTACCTTGATCAAACACATTTCTATCCTATGCCAACTCGATCCGTGTACGACACAATTCTGAATGAGGATTGCAACAATGGCTAGGCATAATATTGTTTGGTTAGATGATATTTTTTACGAGCCTCGGGACCAAGTGATCAACACGACCATAATCATTGTGCTCTAGATCTTTTGTACCTCAAACCGGGGCGCACCTCGGTCGAGAAAAAAGAATCAACGGGGGCGGGGAACTAGTTTGGAGGCACAATAATTGCCCTTTGTTTTTCGTAACAAGTAACGCATGTGCGTTGAGACTACGCTGAAGGCATATTGCATTTGAACTTAAATTAGCCAGGTGGAGTCTGAAAAAAACTAGGCTCACTGCAGACAATGCTCAAGGTTTTAGGATGTGTCAAATTCTAGTTTGTGTCCGTATTTAGACAAGCGGGGGGATTTGCCGAATAGTTTCAGAAAAACAAATTTGTAAAAAAAGATGTGAAATTATGATAATTATATTTTTTAGATGAATGAATAAATAAATGAAAGTCCTCCTATTATAAAAAAAAGGTTAAACTGCCCCCTATACCAGGACACACAAGGTCCATGCATTTCAATCTTAAAGTAATAAAGACATTTAATCAAGCATTATAATCACCATGCAGCACCCCCCTCGATCCCAGGCACCCCCTCCACCCCTTAATCGTCCGTTACTTTTTTTTTACTGTTCCAGAGCGAAACCATAACACTGAGCATGCGTGTCTAGTGTCAGCATTCATTCTTTCCCTTTGTCGTGAGAGCTATAGATACATTCCCATCTGTCCATAATATGTGTCGTATAGATAAATCATCAGCCATGTTTGTCTCTTGTGGATGTCACTCTGTTAGTCATATTCATCATGAGCAAAGCAACTGTCGACACACATAATTTCGTGAGTCACTAATGGAACTTGCAAGAAACAGATCTGTTGGATAGAAAATAATTATCGTAATCGGGGAAAAGGGCCCCTTTTAAGCTTACCTGCCGACACAATATCCCGCCGAGTTTTTACAGATTACACGTACACCAGTGCTGAGAATTATGTTATGTGATAATATACATTCAGAGAGCGAGATATTTGTATCGGAAAAGGCTGGGAATAACTAGACGATCAGGATATTTTGAAAGTAAGTACTGAAATTACAATACACTCATCCGTCTATGTACATAATTATTGCTGTATACTACTAGCATCCTTGATAATCATGTTTATGGAGAGGTACTTGTGGTCCGGTGGATAAGGTATGTGGTTCCAACCTCTGTCGCAGCACTACTGTCCTTTGGCAAGAAATTAATATTCATTTGCCACACTCCACCTACCCAGGTGAGGTAAATGAGTGCCTGGGATGAATTAGTTCCTTGAAATGCTCAAGCGCTGTATTTATGTTATAGCAGCCATGCTAAAGGGTAATACTACACTGTCGCTCATAAAGGTGGAATATTTTAGTTTTACCCCAATTTATGGAATTATTTTAAAAATTATTTAAAAATAATAGATATAGATAATAGTTTACATTCTCAGATTTTATTGAATAATAACTTGCCAATGTGTGTTTTGCGGAACTGCTAAAGCATGTGTAAGCTACTATGCTTATTAACTAGGGGACCTACGCTCTCAAGTCATAAATGACAGTAATGAGGATTAATGCCCCACAAAAGGGCACTAATATAGCACATCGACACGGTTTTAATCCTGGGGCCTCACAGTTACGAGGCCATTGTTTTGTCACTGAACCATGACTGTACGCAGCGGGGGCTAGGGTAGGGGGCAGTTTCCATAAATAAAATAAAAAACAGAAAATGCAATTAATTTTCAATAATTTATTGCATTTTACCCCGGTCCCCAACATAAAAAAATCCTCTAGACGGCCATGCATTATGGCTCAAGGCATGGGCACACAGAATTTTCTTTTATGTTAGGCACCGGGGTTAAATGCAATAAATTATTGAAAATTAATTGCATTTTCTGTTTTTTATATTATTTATGGAAACTGCCCCCTACCCTAGCCCCCGCTGCGTACAGTCATGGTTCAGTGACAAAGCAATGGCCTCGTAACTGTGAGGCCCCAGGATCAAAACCGTGTCGATGTGCTATATTAGTGCCCTTTTGTGGGGCATTAATCCTCATTACTGTCATTTATGACTTAAAGGCATAGGTCCCCCAGTTGATAAGCATAGTAGCATACACATGCTTTAGCAGTCACGCAAAACACACATTGGCAAATTATTATTCAATACAATCTGAGAATGTATACTATTATCTAGATCTATTATTTTTAAATTATTTTTAAAATAATTCCATAAATTGGAATTAAAAAAAAATATTCCACCTTTATGAGCGACAGTGTATATTATTATGGAGCGCAAGGAGTGACAATGTGCCAGACACCATAGAACACTCCCCTAATATCAATGAAAGGTTGATATACTTTGTACAAACAAGACATGTAAAAAGGAAGTTGCAGAGCAAGACGGTGTCAGGCATCTTTACATGAGCCTTGATTTGTTTAATATTGTCTTTAAATTTTGAAAATTAATTCACGTTTTGAGAAATCGACCCCCTATATATTAGCAATTATATTGGAACAGAACAATACCACTATATTGCGATATTTGCTATCAATTATTGATAATTCATGCGGATTGTACAGTGCATCTTAAATGCCTATACTGATACTATGAACAAAACTATATAGATTTTCAAAACATCACTTTTTAATTGCGTTGTTTCGTGTAGTCCCCTCGCAGTCATGCAGACTTCAGTCTGAAATATTACTTCTTTTTTTCTTCCTTTGGTAATATCGATCAAGAATTCAAAGTGTTTCGTTAGGTTTTTTTTCCACAGCGTCTTTACCTCACTTACTTATTATCTTTCCTTCTTCCCTTTTCTTTGAATAGATATTTGTTTTTTCTCTCTCTAGATCTATCAAACCAGGAAGTACGAAAGTTCAATTCAATCAATTTGATAAGCATTTACTTCCTTCATGAAAAGGAAATGAACATAATATTAAGAAATATATATTCAAAATGTATGAAGGAGGGAATTTCCCTCACAAACAATTGCTTAGATAATGAACGATATACTTGATTCGTGTATTAAAAGCTCTTTATTTCTAGTATATTTTATTCTGAATCATGTACTACGACAATGTATGAAGTATGGGAATTTATTTGTAATTTTGTATGAGACGTAAATCTGTATTTGCAAATGTTTTGTTTGTTTATGAGAGGAAAGAATGAAAACTTTTATAAACAAACAAACAATAATCAAAAAGTACCTATTGGTGCCCGGGTGAATATAGAATTTTGAAATCATGGGTCTCACCCCCTTGTCACGAATTGGTTATATAGAACTACATTATACTGTAAGGTAACATCGGGAAATGGATCCAACCCCAAGAATTTTGGCAATGTGCATGCCTTTTATGCGATAATGAGACATCTTCATCAAAATTCTCTTATTACTCTTTTCCCCCGCCCGGGCGCGCCCATTACTTTTACTTTGTCAAATTGGCCGTCTTGTTTTCTGACCCATATTCCTTTTTATCTTCGCAATGACTTCTACATTTGCCTTTAATTCCTTCTGTCTTTTCCTTCGGACCGGAATTAGTCAATTGAATTACATTAATCATGTTAAATAATGATGCACATACAGCATGCCAAATTGCATGTCATTCTTTGATTCCTTATAATAATGTTGGTATAGTATTGTAATGTACAAAATATTTGTACATATCAGCCTATATTTAAAGCTGCGAGACAGATTTTGAATAGATATACCACTAAATCAAGGCTGTACTAAATAGTATTGCTGTTGGTATTAGTTTCAAACTTGAAGCTACAAAGAGCGCTTAGGTCAAGGTCCATAGCCGTTCCAAAGGCTTCAGAACGTTACTGGTACATGCACATTCGTTTCAACTTCATTCAAGAGGGGCGGCTCAAGGCAATGTTATGTTCAGAGTGGTATTTAGACAGAAATTGAAAAATTGCCCACAAGCAGTATGCAAATGCATCTCTCTCTCTCTCTTACAGTCTATCATAATAGTACGTAGATAATTAATGTATATACATAACCTTACATGGTACAGATTAACAGGGCAACCCTTAATGGTACATTAACAGGACATCATTAAAACTGGTATATACACTGTCTTGCATGCAGAGGATGTCGTTAACAAACATTAAAAGCACCGTGACTATACAAATAGCTGAAAGTCCAACAATTTTTGTTTGGTTTGGTTTTATTTTCCGTATAAAAACCTACATTCATGTAAATTGAACATAAACAATAATTATTTTTTAAAGGATACGACTGGGTTGCTTTAGAGTGATTTAGAGCCATGACAAAAATGCTTCTGTACCTCTTATAGAGTTCGTGAGGTCCAAGTATGTTCGTTTTAAAATACACTAAAACAAAGTCAGATTGGCAGTGGCTTACCCGACAAATAACCAAAACAATGCATGTCAAATGGATTATGTTGAATAGAAATGAATGCGTTAGAGTTATTTGATGGATTAATTTCCATTTATATCTATTAATAGTGTAGTTTTGTTTATGATTGGATGTGAGGTGAGAGTGTAACAGGCGATGTGACATTAAAGGGATAGTTGAGTTTTGGTATAGAGGGCCCTCCACAATTTGTTTTGTGTGAGATATAATGTAAAATTGAGTGTCACGTTACATTTTGAAAGAGCATATTCAAATTACAAAATCAACATTGTTTGATCAAAGTTGATTCCGCAAAGACGGCTGAAATATCCATAAATATAACCATTTCTAATATATTTTTTTGGGCCCCACAATATTAAGAGCAATTACCATGCACTTTGAGGACATTTGCGGTCTGAAACAAGAACTCAACTGCCCCTTTAAAACTCGACATCTGATTTATTAAATTCAATCAAATATATTTTCATATATTTGCTTTGCTTGAAGAAAAATACACACCACCTGACTCGATTCGCATTTTCACATCCGATCTATACTACACTATTTTGTAGTTTTCTATAACAAAATATTAAAAAAAGGAATTCAATAATTCAATGTACTATGGCAGTCATCATGTTTATGAAATTAAATTACTATTTTGTCTAAGCGGCGGTTGTGGGAAAAACATGCAAATTGCAAATACACACAATGTTATATCAGCTATCTGATACACTATACGCTATAATTATACCAACATATCAATGTAGATTTTTTTTCGTCATCGATGTTATCAGTTCGTGAAATCCAGGGTAAAAAAATCAGTCTAAGGTTCGCACTTGAAAGCAAATGTTTATCCGCCAGCCTGGGAAAAATGCGGCGATGTTCCGCCAATTCGGTTCACGCATGGTAGACCGCCGGGTGAACCCTCAAAAGTGCCTTAGTTTTTGTGTTTTGTGACCCATCCTCGGCATCTACTTGAAAATGGTAGAACAGAAAGCAGCACACTACACACCCACACCGTGGTGTGAATACACGCTACGGTGAGTCGTATTCACTATGTGTGCATCGGATTGTGTTTATACAACCAGTATATTACCAGGGTAGTGAATTTCTATCATAATAGCTATGATGTAACCCAGGACTAGTGTTTGAAAAAATCTGAGCGTGTGTTTTAATCCTTTCTTTACAACAGGTTAAATGATCGATGGATTAACTAATCGGGAGACGAAACCATCATGATCATGCCGGTATAGATTGTTTCAAGGGCGAGTAAGTCTGTGGAAGGAACAGGTGCATGGTTCGCGCTGTCAGAAATTATCATAGTTGGTGAGTAAAAATAAAAACATATAATTATGTAGGAATGCATTATGAGAGTATTACAAATCAAGATATTGTACTGAAAAATGTATTCTAAAAAACAGGAAGATATCCTTCGGACTTAAATTAATATTCACGCTGGCCGACGTATGAGCGCGCCTGTTGCATTTTTCTCGTTATTGCCTCTTTCTATATGCATGTTAAAAGTAGCCATTTTTGGAAACACGATTTCTCGTTGATCCTTTTAAATGATGATTTGATATGTTAAGTATATCAACACGATCAATAAATGTATCAATATATCAAATGCATGTTGAAAGTAGCCATTTTGAAAACGCCATTTCTCGTTGATCCTTGACGATTTGATATGTTGAGTATATCAACACAATCAATAAATGTATAATATATCAATTATATTAATATAATAATGTCTATTAACTTATTAAGGTCACTCAAGGGAAACGGAGAAAGAGGCCACTGAAAACAGGTGGCCTGTCGATCTAGACAGGTTCTATAAAACTCATCTCGAGAGAGACAAAATACATAACCATAACCACTGTATACATAGACAGTTGGCCTTTATTTAGAAAGGTGGCCGCTAATAAAGCCAGGTTTGACTGCACCATTAAACCTGGAAGTCTTAACATAATGTGTGTCTTTCTTGCATTCCGGAGAAATTGACGAAAGTATATCAGGGTGTTGGCACAACGTTTTCCTTTCCTGAACCATTTCTACCATTTGCTTGGAAATAATATCACTACAAGCTGATTCATTACAACTTCAGTAATAATATAACAGCATATAGCTTTTCTGTCCATTTAGATACCTCCATAACATAATTATGGGGTTTACTCATTATAAGCAATGGGATATAATAGGCATTGTTAACCAGGCGCGGATCTACGGGGGGGGGGGGGGTTTAGGGGGTTTAACCCCCCCCCCCTTGGGCGGCCCCCCCCCCCAAAAAAAAAGGGAAAAAAAGAAAGAAAAAAAGAAAAAAAAGAAAGAAAAAAGAACGCACGCTGGAGAGAAACCCTTTCAAGTGCAAATATTGTGAGAAGATATTCAACTCATCTGGTAACTTAACCAAACACATGATAACTCTGGATATAACTGTGTATTAAACTGTTACTTGATTTAAAAAGACGTTATCATGCACTGCTTTTTATGGTCTCCATTGTGTTAATAGATGCCAGGAAAACATCACTTACGGGGTTCAAATAAACACCCCAAAAAAAATCGGCTCGCCGCTTCGCGGCTCGTGGACGATGCTCCGCATCGTCATTATTTTGGTCAAATTATATAATTATATATATGTATTTATATACTGTACGTGTGTGTGTTTAAGTGTGTGTGTAAAGCATTATTACATGTGTTTATGAACAGAATATTGATTTATTTCAATGATGTTTTATGCGATGCAATACAATACAATATAGCATAAGGGATATACACACGAAGAGAGTGATGGGAAACGGGAAAGAGATTTGGGAGAGAAAGAAGGGAAAGGGTGTGTGAGAGTGAGAGTGTGTGTGAGAGAGAGAGAGAGAGAGAGAGAGAGAGAGAGAGAGAGAGAAAGAAAGAGAGAGGGGAGAGGGGGGAAGAGGAGAAGAAAGAGATACGGAGAGAGAGAGAGAGAGAGAGAGAGAGAGAGAGAGAGAGAGAGAGAGAGAGAGAGAGAGAGCGCGCGCGAGAGAGAAAGTATAAGATTGAGGGACAGAACTCATTTGCTATTACCGGGGATTGCTTATTATTCTTGAGTTCTAGCATAGCTTTGTCACTATCTTACACCTTTCCAAGGCATTGTCACAGCAAGCAAATCATTCATTCAAAGCAAGTTTTATGGTCCTTCCATTTGCATTCACGTTCATTCCAATGATATAGTTATTGATTATCTATTCAGTTTTTTTTTCTCTCATCCTTTTCCTCTACTAAATATCCTAACCAGGGCGTACAACGAAAGTATACTGCGGTGATCTATCTTTTATGGTGCCGTCGTATAGCTTCTTGTGACTTTGCGCCATGGCTGAACGTGGAGCGATGTCGTCTGCCAAAGGGAATACTACTGACGATGATCGTTATCCGACTGGTACCAAGCAACGCTCGCCCCGTCAATCGTCGTCCAAGTCGTCGGGGAAATGCCCGCATTCTCATTTCTTAATGTGTGCACTGACGGCAGGCCAAGTCGCAGTGCTACTACTTTTCCTATTGTGGACGATTAAGGCTTGTTTTATACGATGTGAGTCGAATCTGTTTTCTAAAAAGACTTTGTGAATTTTGAAGGAGCTATTCAATATTTGCCATAGTCGAGTGTTTTGTATTGTTTAATGATCTCCCTTCAAATGTACGATAGAAACCTTCATGAAACATTTATGAGCATATAGTAACTATTTAATATCGCCATATAGGGGGGGGGGGTGGGAAGAACTCAATGGCGTAGCTACGGGGGAATAGGGGGCAGGTGCTTCCAATCGATTGACAACACGAAAACAAGAAGATATAACAGAAAATGGAGAAATATGAAACATGGGGAAAAGGACGAGAAAAGACAATAGTACTGCCTCTCCCACCCGCCTCCTCTTCAGAGGCCTTGTAAATTAGCATATCATTTTCCGACTGACACCGATGCCCCTCTTTAATTCAAGTGCCCCTTTAACGACTAGACACACGCTAGACGTACGTCACTTGGAGTGGAAAGAAGATGTTTATTTTAAAGAGTATTCTACTCACACGGCAGTTAGAGGCTCTTAAATGTTCATCGTTATTCAGTTTCAGTTTCAGTTAGTTTATTTCATATTTTTACCTTCACATTCATTATGAAAATCATAAACAATAGACAGTAAGGAAGAAGATTTTTTTTTCCTTCTCGATAGGTGTCTAATGACTGCGAGACATATCAAGCCAGCCGAAATAACATTATGGAGATATGAACGCAATTGCATTGTATTGAAAAACTGAAATTAGACAAGAATATTTTTTATTGCAATATCAGGGAATTTAGTTAAAAGCTAAGCTTGTAAATTGTCTATCACCTTATTTTAGAGCAGTTGCAGTACATACCATTTACCGGGTTTGACAGTTCGGGACGAAATACTGTATACAGATTGCTTTAACATCATAATTTACGGAAATCCCCCTGTACGTTGTATTAACATTAATACCGTGTCTCCCTTCGAACATCTGTTTGTTTTTTGTTATTGATTTTCATATTAATATGTTGAATCGCTTCCTTATTCTCTTACAACCTCAAACTTACAGGTTTCTTTTTCGATTTTATTTGCAGACCATCGCGTCTATATTGTGACTACCGTTGATTCCAGCGCGTTTGATCCTCGTAATCAATCAATTAGAAATGCATTTCATCATAGCAACATCACCGAACATCATCGTCATCATCTCCAAGGAAACCGCAGCAACATCGCGGTTCATCTTGGCAATGGTACTCGGCTAGAGCATGCAGAGTGGAACGTCGTTATGAATAATAAAAGCGCGCCAAAATCAAACACGAAGCGAAATTTTCGGATAGTCTGCACGACGAACTCCGATTCGCTCAGTTTCACGTTAAACTGGTTGGAAAGCATGAAAAGATTGAATCTCAATTTTGATGTCACGTTTATCGTCGAAGACGAAAGCGCGTACAAAATTCTCTCGAGGAAGAAAAAGAATTCAAAGAAATTCGACAGGACGAGATTGATCGCTGGCAGACGATCAAAAGGAGCGCGCATTGCCGGTTTATCTTCATCTGATTGTGACGTAATACTCGGTATCCTCGAGTCGGGAATCGACGTCGTGCATATTGCCGCCGATACGGTGTGGTTAAAAGACCCCCTGCCCCACCTTTGGCAGAGATATGACAAATGCGATCTCTGGATAACGTTCGGTGCGATCAACACTCAAAGCCTCAGTTTAGCGTACATGAAAGCCTCTCCTAACGTCATCGCATACGTCACAGCATTGAAAGAGCAAATGAAAGGTTCAACCGATACAGTCCTGACACATTTTAAGGCGCTGAAATTGGGCATCGCGGTGCTTCGATACAACGTCCGTCTATGCTATTTGGGAGATGACCACTTCCCCTCTGAGCAGCATGTATTTGAGGACCATGCGTGGTACAATGCCCATAAAGAAGGGATTTTCGTGATTAGGACTGGTGCTATAGTGGACACTGCACAAAAACGACATTTATTACAAATGAAAAATTTGTGGTACTTAAGAAATTCCACCGGCAAAGTATGATTGTTTCATGCTTATCTCAAACTTATCTCAAAGTTTTATTGACAATTTTCGTGTATAGTGAGGGGTAGTGAGCAATATGTTTTTTTCTTCCCCCCCCCCCGAAATTTGAAAATCGCGCCGAGCGATATTTCGCTCAGTGGGGCGGGGGGGGGGGGGGGGGTTATTAAGGAGTAATAATTAACAAATGAGGGGGTGGCCCCCAAAACACCGACCCCCTTTGCGTACGCGCCTGAGTAGCATAGTAGTAGTATCAGTAGTAATAGTAGCTCTTCATCTCAGTCACAGTTTTTTACTTGTACGAATTGTACTTCACAACCTCGAGCAGTCGTTGATTCAGTGCAGTGATCAGTGTGAAGCCGAGTCGTTGTTATTGGGTGTTTAAGGCAATCTTCGAATTTTCGCAAACTCTAAGTTTAAAACTTCGACGATGTCATACGATAGCGAGATGATAGGACTCGAGTGGTATACATAATAATAAATATTCTATCATGTATACGAATGCCAAATATTTTGCCATATGTGAGAATTGAGCACATTCTATTTAATTTTGTATTTAAATGGTGTATTATTATTTTGAAACGATGTTTTTAAGATCCGTTTTGTATGTTACTTTCAACAATTGAAAACGCTGCGGAACACGCTTGTAAAAAATACCTACACAGTGTCTTGACTATTTGAATAAACATATATACTAAACCTAACTAACTGTCTTACTGAAAGAATAATTAAATCGTTCTATTTAGTATTTATGAGATTCCATTTTAAAACAGACAATAATTGGTTAATTATGTTTTTTACTTTAAACTTAATGAGCACTACAAAGAAGGAGATATCATTGAGTATAAATGCAGGTATATTTTTCTAATTCATATCCATATGAAATCATTTGGAATAGTCTGAAACTGACAAAGAATAATTAGTGAGAAATAAGAAAGAAAGAGAATAATACTAAGAATACCAAATGGATGCTGATTCACTTGGCACGTTGCAGTAATATTTACAATAATAATTGTATGGGGTGTAGGAAAAAGAAAAAGAGAGAAGGGTGAGAGAGAGAGAGAGAGAGAGAGAGAGAGAGGGGAGAGAAACAAACAGAGAAAGAGAGGGAGAGAGAGAGAGAGAGAGTAAGGAATAAACAGACAAGCATGAGGGACAGAAGAATAAGAGATGAAGAGAGCGAGGAGAGAGAGATATATAACAACAAAAAAGAGGAAAAGAGAGAGAGAATGGGGAAGGGTGCGTGAGCTCGTGTGTGTGCGTGTGTTGTGTGTGGGTGTGGGTGTGTGCTGAAGAGAAAAGGAGAAAGGACAAGGATACATATTAGACTGACGGACAAACATTTTAGAGAGGAAGAAGTGCATAGAGGGGGAAGAGAAAGAAGTCGAGAGAGAGAGAGAGAGAGACCAATAACCAAGCAAAACTTTGTTTACAAACAAACTTTTGCATAATCTGCATTCTAAATGAATGTAGGCCTATTTCATTCCATAAGTTATCGAGTTACATTGCAAAATGGCAAGAGATAAATCACCCTTTTAGTGTACAATAATGTATCCCAAGTTTCAGCGAACCCTTGCCTGTTTTGTAGTTTTAAGATGATATTATTATATTGTTGCTTTTACTCTGTTAATTTTTCAGAAATAACAATAAAAACAGAAAGAAAAAAAAAAGAAAAAAAAAGTTTCAGCGAACCCCCGCGGGGCTTCTTTCTATTATGACCCATGTAAGGTTAATCTCGTCCATGGTCGAGTACCTTCACAGAGTCATTCAATGACAAACCATCACTGGTCTGTGAAAATGAATAGTTGGAACTTTTGTTCATATTTGTATAAGTGCGGTCTCAATTGGCGAGCCCTTTTGTTATGATCAAGTCTATAAAAACACCAAAACAACTACGAAACTTTGGAGTGCGAATGCATGCGGGCATGCAAAGATAGGGCCTCGATAGTTTACACACGAAGATATGACAGCATAACATCGAAGAGTGGCAAGGAAATCCAGAATCACCTTCACATGGAATAATTCAAGTGCCGTAAGTCTGAGGGGAATGTTTTCTTTTACATTTTTCTATATAAATTATTGTGTATTCAATGACAGTATATTGGTATTGTGGTTACCTGTAGTGAACAGCGTTACGGTTTACAGGAAAGACCAGTACTATGTGTGTGTTATCTCCTAATGAATGTATTCATTTCTGCATAGCGATATTGAGAAAATGCCCTCATTTTGGGGTGGGCGTTAACTTCATCTGTATAGTAAAGTATGAGCTGATGCCTTTCTCGCTTTAAACAGACGCAGTACAATATGGATTTTAGCTAAACCGAGAAGTATAAGTCCCTGCAGAGTTTCAAGCCGTTGACTATACGTATGTTATTGTAGTAAATAGAAGTCATAATACAAGATGAAATCGAGAGATACAGTGAGTGTGTGTGAGAGAGAGAGAGAGAGAGAGAAAGAGAGAGAGAGAAAGAGAGAGAGAGAGAGATATATATATACAGTGAGAGATAGGGGAGAGGGAGAGGGAAAGAGAGAAAGTGATACAGAAAGAGAGAATGAGAGAGGGAGAGTATATTATAGAGACGAGAAAGAAAGATACAACCATAATTATATGTAAAAACAAGTATTTTCGTATCTTCCATGGCCCCGGTTGATAATACTAAATCTAGAATTCAACTAATTTTCATTCACTCGATTTGCATCCCCTTTATCCGCATTTGTTATCATCAGGTGACAGGACAGCTAGTATGCGTGTCTATAATTATTATAGGCAGCAGGGAGACAAGTCCGGTATAACACATCTGCATAACAAAATCATCAGACAGAGACCAATATGTGGACTCTAAAGTTTCTACGTTTCGATCAGGTATACAATGTTGATTTATAACGGAGTTATCTTTCGCCGAATCAATCATTTCTAAAGATGTTAACATAGAACACATATCGCAAACACTGAGGAACTATAATCACACCGGTACATATAGCAATTTCAATAGCCAGGCGCGTCACGTTTTGACATAATGCAAACATTACACTCCGAAAACGACTTTTGGAATTGCCGTTGAGTTTGTTTTTAGAAAATCTTTGCGATTGTATTATCATCAATGAATAATAATAATTGTATCCGATTATTCGTGATGGGAACATCACCAATGCGCAACAACTATAGGGAGGGGCGTGGCACGGGGGCGTGGTCGTCCCATACTATTCCAAGTTTGCGTGGGTACTGTTATTGTAGTGCATCGGAATGTGTAGTGGAATGTATTATATTGCAATTTTCGAGCTCGTGCATTTGAAAAATGTCCATTACAATGATTGACATGAGCTAATTTTCTGCTTACAAAATAGCGTTAATGTTTCGATGAAACAAAGAAAATAATGTGCTGTTATACAAGTCATGCAATGTTAGAGGCTTGGAAAGTGCTAATTAAAACATGTAAGTGATTATGAAACTATAATGTCTATACAACTGAATCAGCGATTGAGATATCTGAAGTACCAACATTGTTCAAGTAGATCTTCTTATCAACACAATTATATGGATAAATTATCTTTTGCTTTATTGTTGTAATTTTAAAGCACGACTTTGATATATTGCATACTCGTTATCAATGAGTGAAATTTAATTATAAAAAGTATCGTGAATATCAAATTGCCAACACATGCAAAGAGAGATTTCGTTACCTGACTAGAAAGTTATAAACTAATTTACCTTCTGACTGGAACATGTGAATTGACTATACCAGTATATTTATTTTATTTTGATTTAAATCAGTATTATGACAGAGTAACTCTCTCTCTCGCTCTCCCTCTCCCTCCCTTCCTCGATCCCTCCCTACCTCTCTTTCCCCTTCCCCATCTCCCTCCCTCCCTCTATCCCTCCCTCCAGGTCCCCTCTGATTTTCGGGAGCCTTTCATCATCTCAGGGTACCGTTCATACCGCAGCAGCGCGTCGTCCTGCCTGGCCAGCGCCCTCCAGCGCACCAACGAGACCGTCAACTTCTGGACTCATTTCATCCCCGCCCTCATCTTCGCCCGCCTCACGTGGTTCGTCGCCGTCACCGACCACGGGTTCGCCTTAGATCCCTTCACATGGCCCGTTATCGTCTTCCTACTCGGAGCCTGTTTCTACATGACGGCCAGCTCCGTGGCCCACATGTTCAATAGCATGTCGCAGTGCGCCAGATATATATTTTTCTTCATAGACTACTGCGGTGTCAGCTTATACAGTCTGGGTACTTGTATAGGTAAGCGATGAAGATTCGGAGGAATAATTAATTAATTTTACTGTTAATTAATAATTGTACTAACAACATTTTTGTAATGTATTCATGCCTCTATTCATGTGTGGTTAAGATTATAGAGCACTTGCTTTGCCTTAAAAAATAAGACTTGAGGGAAATATTATTCTGTCAGTTAGTTTTCTTTATATAGATAATTCCAAAGATCGGATGACTTTCACATGAATAACCAATCATCTCCCAAAATGGCAAAATAAAATAGTTCCATTATCATGTCTGATGATGAAATATGATATAGATGTTATAGTTATGATACTGTGTTTATACTTATAGAGAAGGAAAACAAAATTGAACTTTGGTTTTACTATTTTTCAATATCAAGTCTAAAACTATGGCCTATAGATGTAGGCCTAAAACTAAAGCAGACTGAAATCCTTAAAGGATTTAAGCATAACATATTCTGAAATAGAATGACCCAATTGTAAAATACGAAGAATAACAGTTCTACACTCCGACAATCTTCCAATCTATGATAAAAGATATACGTAAGTCCGTAGCTCACTACAGGGATCACATAAAACATGCTACCCCCCCCACATATATATTAATGTATTGAAAAATATACCACTGATTGTGTGATACTGGTTTTTTCAATACCATTTCCATGCTCCGATGAACGTGAAAGAAATATTGACCTAAAAAAAAATCTACCAGTGTCCGTCGTCAATGAAACTGGTTGATCGTCAACGCCTTTGCAGTCAATAATTTTGAAAATAAAATATCCCAATTTACTTTCGGTTTCATTGCCTCCTTTATTTGCTCTCTGACGGTCTTGGACTTCGACCCCACCCCCGTGGCAACCATACATTCAGCTATGTCATTAAAACTAGTCGAGAATCAATAAAATATTTATTCTCTTAAATCCATATACTATGTATATAGGTTAGCCTAATTCTGTCGGATTGTGATGCGACCTCGTGCATTGCAGTGAAGCCATATTGAAAAGAATTAATTTAAACCTGTAAAAGTGACATGGACGTATAAACAGCATTCACGATATCTGCATCAAATATAGCGGTCTTTTACTTGAATACAAAAAACCCACCCAGAATATATTATGTACACACACAGACACATAACATAAATATACATTGAGTGGATCATGAATGGATATAACCGTTATTGGAGAGGAAAACAAATAGAATAACAAATTAAAATACTTCCTCAGGGACAATAAGCAACAGAGAGATGAAACATATCCAAATATGATGTTGTTCTTTTTTTTCTTCAATCAAATTACACATCTAATGACGGTTCCCCTTCCTTTACCCGAACGTGCATAATTAAGTGAAAAAAGGGATGTGAACAATATTTAAATAATTATGATGTTTTGTTTTTTCTTTCATCAAATTACACATCCAATGACGGTGCCCCTTGCTTTATCCGAACGTGCATAATGATACAATTCACAATTTTGGAAACTAAAATCCAACCCTGCACCCCCCACCAACGAGAACATCGAGTGTAATTTTTCCTCTGATTCTGAAATACATTTACCGACATCAGTGAACCAACGTACATTTCATTTCTTCGACATGCTGAAACGACTTTATTTTGTCAAAAGTATCGGGCAAAGATTATTGCGGTTGGTTTTTTGTTAGGATTAGGGTGAGGGTTACGGTTAGGTCGAGTTAGTCCGGGGTTAAAGTGAGGATTCGATTAGTTGATTGTCGTATGAGCATAATGTGTCGTACAGCCGTTCAATTATGAAGATGTTAAATTGACGAATTGACAATTTATCCGGTACAACACTCATCTCTTTCTTAATCTAACTTTTCTGCCCTTTTATTTTATTATATAGCTTACTATGCCTACGCCTTTCCATCAGAATTACTGGATACGCCTCTCTATCACGCCTACCTTCCTGTTGCTATGGTAACAGCTCTCTGGAGCACTTACCTTGCATGTTGTAGCCGCTTCTCCTCTTGGCCTTCCCTCCGAGCCGCCGGTCGTCTGCCAGCGTTTGCCATACCTTACATCTGGTGCAAGTATGCAATCTTTGCCGAGAAAATATTCTATTTAAGCCCCACTGTACTACTTGTAGGTACTTGCTCCCTCTATAATAATAAGAAAACAATGCCTAATCGGTGACCATTGGTCCCCCCATGATCCTCTTTTTCTTATGTTAATTGAGAGCTGAGTTGATGAGATAGCCACCTGTCAGTGACCACCCTGGGTGGTCTAATCCCCCTGGCCAAAGTAGTACAGACGGCTTTTAACACGGTTGGGGTCGTGGGATAGTGGTTCATTCACTTGACTCTCAATCCAAGGGTTGATGGTTCAAGTCCCAGCCCAAAATGTCCTTTGGCACGACATACATCCACATTTGCTACCCTCCACCCGGGGGTATAGAGGTACCTGTTAATTGCTGGTGGTAAAATTATGGCAATATAATACAAGGCCCTATCGGGAAGAATAGCACAGATGCTTCCCTGAATAAACAAAATAATTATTGATATTTTTAATCAGTAACAAAAAAAGGGTCATTAGTGAACGTCATCTTGTACTTTTTTTTATGTGATATAATCAAGGATGGTAGGTGCTTTTGCAAAATTCCATACTATTCATATAATCTATTCATTTGATAGCGAGTAGTAGTAGTACAGTTGGGAAGAAGTACATGCATGACGAGGGACGCGCGCCCAATCTTTTTGTTCTTCTTCTTTTGGTACATTTTGTTTTGTTTTGCCAAATCTCTTGTATTTCAATGTATGTACATGTATTAAATTTAGGAGCCTCCTCTTTTTAAGGCCGCCCGTAGCCGAGATGATAATGCAGTAAATACTTGGCGCCCCCTCCGCACCCATTATATTTATACAGCAAAATGCAGTTGTTCTGTTTGTATTCATAGTTCATACATATTTCTTTATTCAATCATATTCCTTTACTTTGCTATGTGACATTATTAAAGCCGGTTTTCAAAAGCGAGTGTTGAATTTCTCACGGTGTGACATGCATAAGCACTAACCTTGGGGGTACTGGTGATGATATCAGATTGCTGTTTACAAAACAAATCGATAAGTCATTCTATCATATTTTCTTTCAGCGTCCCCCTTGTCTATCGCGTCATCTACTGCGAGTCGACGGGGTGCGGCAGCGAGGCTCTCTTCTTCCACATCCAGCAATTCTACTGGGTACTCGGCATCGCCTTCTTCTACGCCACACGCGTTCCCGAGGTCATCGCGCCCGGGACCTTCGACATCATCGGTCACAGTCATCAGTTCTTCCACATCGGGAGCAGCATCGCCAGCTACTACCAATACCTTGCTTTTCTCGCAGAGTTGACGGAGCGCGCCGATTTAGCCAACGACCTCCGTAGACCGACGTTCGTGACGACGTTCGGTGTTTTACTCACGGTGCTCGTCGGCAACCTCGTCATCGTATGGTTTCTATCGCGACGGGTGATCCAGATGTCGCGTTTAAAAGCAACAAACCATAAAGACTAAAGTTTTCTGAGTGTACCCTGATAACGTTTTTTTTAACAAAACATAAATTAAGATTAACATATTTTGTGTACATCATTAGGCTATATTTCAGAGTAACTATGCTTGTTTCTTCTCATATTTCATAAATTATTGAATCAACCCAAAGTTATTCTCGCAATAGAGTTGAATAATATCGAGAATCATGATACACGATAATTTAGAAGTTTTAGGGACCATCAACGCCCCCCCCCCAAAAAAAAAAAGAACTCGGGATCAGGGTGTAACATCCGTATCTCCATTGGAGTATCCAGGCAAAGTTAGAGGGGCGTCATAGGGGCTCCGGTCTTAATGATAGATGAAATATAAATTTATTGGGCCACTGAATATGAATGTGTAAGAGGTTGCTGTCGTCTTTTTTTCACATTAGCTTCTCCCTCCCCATTTCGTTTTCTTATTTTCCCTTTTCCCCTTTTCCCCTTTTCCCCTTTTCCCCTTTTCCCCGAATTTGACGTGCTCTTGTAGCATACATCACTGGGTATCTTCATTGCCGATTATGGGGACCCATTCATTGTAGGCCACTTGTGAAACGATGTATAGAGTGAGACCCTGTGTAAAAACTCTTGCAAAATTATAAGTATTTGAAAGATGAATATATCATATTTTGCGATCCTAAAATATCATTACATTACAAACTTAACCATTGAAAATCCGACTATGACACAGATGATTGGTTCTTCCCCATTTTCTTGATACTATCGTGAAGCATCAATGTGATAACGATTCAGAGTGGCTAAGGCCTAGCTCAACAAAACGAGTTGTTAGGGCTCATTATAAATGGAAATTGAGATGAGATTTTCAATATCGGATAGTTTTTGTTCGTCCACAATGGACAATTACAGTAGAATACCCATTAAATGGTCAGTTAATCCATCATTTTGACTTAGCCGGAGCTTTTAGTTAATAATTTGATTAATGTACGCATATAGATCTTCAAGAATTTTCTTGTATTATGTGTGTGAATCGTATTAGGAAATTAAAAAAACTCACAACTACACAAATATCTTGATTCCGAGATAAATTAAATCCGTTTTAATGAATAAAATCAAACTCTTCATATTTTGCTGAAGTATGGAATGAGAAGTATATTTATTACGCCCTATTGATTTATATTTAAAAATATCACCCTGAATAAAAGCATGTATTTGAAATCTATTTACAAGTTTACCCCGATGTTCATAAAAATTGTACAATCTTGAAATAAGTAATTCAATATAATAATAATAATAATAATAATAGTGGCTACTTGTATAGCGCACAGGTCCACCTTTCGGTGCTCATGGTATATCATTAGAAATAATCACATAATCACGAAAAACCATTTTTTTTAAAATCATTATGAGAATGTCATCCATCGTTTATTTAAGACTGAAATAATATCAGATATATTCGATGTGTTAAATGTTAAATTCGTTCTTCTTTTACCATTCTTACATAATATATTCGGCTGAAATATTAATTTCTCTCTCTATGCTCTGATGACTGTGTCCTTCTCGAGAAATCATTATAGATGCAACCCAGTAGAATAACACACTCACAAATCATACACAAAGATCGTTTAAACACTTTTTCATTTTAAATTTTACCTTAAGATTTTTTTTTGAGGCCGCCATCCTAGTCAACCATCGCTTAAAACTACGGTCTCCTGCACCTTTTCCACAGATAGTTCGGATAATACTTTAAATTTATAATGATATGTAATATAAATATTTAGTTTCGTTATAATATATATACATGTATATGTATAAAACAAATATATGAAGTTTTTATCGTTTGTATATTTTGTATCATACCTTACGTTTATATGTTATTTGTTATTCAGTTATTATATTTGTAAAATATGCAGGAATAAATACTATAATAAAGATTACAGTAGGCCTAGATGAAACATCATTAAAGGGTTTTATATATGAAGAATAAATGTTATTTAAATATTGTACATCTTTTTTAACATTAAAAATATTTAAAAGAAAACTGTAATGATACAAGTGCCATTCTATTCGATAAGATAAGATAAGATAAGATTTGATTTGACTCTATCGACCCCCTTCAGCGGAATGAGAGCACAACATATTTACAATACAATACAGAAAGATATATAAAACAATTATGATAATAAAATACATAGACAGGATATATACATTTTGATATTTCTAAAACACAATAAACATGAGCTAAAGATTAAGTATACACTATAGAATTACCGCCCAATCTCAAACTTATCTTTTTTGAGTAAAATGCTGGAACGGGTTGTTTTCTCACAACTGACTGCATATTTGCGAGATAATGAATTGTTTGACCCATGTCAATCTGCCTACAGGCCTGGTCATAGTGTGGAAACATTACTTGTCAACTAACTGGATTGCGGTAATATTACTGCTCTTGTTATGTTAGATATGAGCTCAGCTTTCGATACAGTAGATTACTCTATCCTGACTTGAAGGCTGAAATCATTATGTATCAAGGGTACCGTCATTAATTGGTTTATATCATAATCTCTCTGAACGATCTCAGTATGTAAAAATTGATAATTCTACCTCTAGTAAAACTACTATGAAGTATGGTGTACCCCCAAGGTTCGGTAGGAGGACCACTGCTCTTTTCTCTTTATATGCAACCAATCAGCAAGATATTTCACAAACATTGTATTAGTTACCATTGCTACGCAGATGACATCCAAATTTATCTTTCTTTTAAACCTACAATGTCTTCACTGTCCTCAGCCGTTTCAAAACTTGAAAAATGTCTAGAAGAACTGAAATCCTGGTTAGTATCTAATGGCCTTAAGCTGAATGATGATAAATCTGTGTTTTTATTATCAGGTTCCAAGCACATGTTAGGGAAGGTTGACTATCAATCGTGTCATCTCCATATTGGAAAAACGTGTATCACTCCATCAAAAACAGCTCGTAATTTGGGTGTAATATTTGATCAGGAAATGTCCTTTCGTAGTCACATAACACATGTTCAACAGAGTGTAAGGTACCAATTACGTAATCTAAGTTTCATAAGAAAGTGTTTATCTAAACCTGCGGCTGAGATCTTAATTCATGCTTTAATTTCTTCTCGTTTAGATTTTGCAAATTCATTGTTCTGTAACCTTCCAAAAAAAGATGTCACAAAACTGCAACGACTTCAAAATTCTGCAGCCCGCTTATTAACATTCACTAAGAAATCTGATTCCATATCACCAATTCTCCGTTCTCTCCATTGGTTGCCAGTTGAAAAAAGGATTATTTTTAAAATTATGTTACTTGTACATCATTCAGTTTACTCTCTTTCTTCCCCTGCATACCTGAGCAACTCTGTTTCAAAATACAACCCCACACGAAGTCTTCGCTCCTCATCAGACACACTATTACTTAATACACCATAATAAAACATGCTTGGGGGAACGGGCTTTCTCAGCCATGGGTCCAAAACTGTGAAATAAGCTCCCTCTAAAATTACGTCAACTGTCATCGACAGAAACATTCAAATTACAACTAAAAACCTATTTGTTTCGTTCGTTGTAATTATTGCAATATTTTAATTTACTATGTCTAGGAGAATTCCGAATTTGTTTTTCGGTTTATTGTTTTTTCTTTCTTATGCCTGTTACATGTACTCTTTTCTAAGCGCCATGAGCACCGAAAGGTGGACCTGTACGCTATACAAGTAGCCACTATTATTATTATTATTATTATTATACAGTTTTAAGTTGTAAGTCTAAAATATCACGTGGTCTGGCCGGTTTGTCTACCACTAGGTCTACGAGTCTACCACTATACACTTTCGTTAACAAAAATAGGACCATGCTTTTCAGCCTTAGGATCCAACGAAACGAATTGTATTATTACAGTTATGAATTTTAAGAGTTTTCTTAATTGTTTAACACTAGATATATTAAACAATTTGTCCATGTGAAATGTGCTAGGGTTACTCACAACAAACCGTCGATCTAAGTATAACTGCCTTTCTTTCTTGAAAAAAAAGGGCAGACAAAAATATATATAAAATATTCATTCCAATAGTTTTTCGATTGCCAGTAATCATGGCATGATCAATGCAGTAGATGATAATAAGTGTCAGTACATCACAAATGAATACAGATATACATGTACATGTATACAGATAGATAGCGAGATAAATAGATTGATAGACAAAGGAATATATATATAATGTAGATAGACATGTATATATATAGATGGATATATATATATATATATATATATATATATATATATATATATATATATATATGTAAAAATAAATGGTTCTGCGTCGGTGCATAAAATGAATAGGACACAAGGTAGATAAATAAAAACACCGGAGAAGTGAATATTCCACTGACGTTTCGGGCATAGCCCTTTATCGAAGTGATTCAAGCATGAACAACAATATACAAAAACAAAAATATAGGCGACGCTTGGTAGTCAAGATGCAAAGGCGCGTGAGAGTACGCGAAAGAAGAGAAAAAGAGATAGAGAAACGTCACAAAGCTCAAAAGTTGGACCATTGTGACGTGAGAAAATAGGAGAAAATTAGAAATATAGGGAGCGTTAGAAGAGCGTATCTCCAGGGGAGATACGCGGAAAGCAAAAGAAAAGGAAAAGAAGAGGCGCACAGAAAGAAAAATAAGCAATTGAAAAAGCATTATGACGTAATAAAGATATTCAAGTTCAACAAAGTTCAGTGTGAGTTAGGGAAAGATCTGAAAGTGGCGTTCATCCCGTTCGGGTGGAGAGTGCCAAGTTTGAAGATTATCCTCTCCTCCATCAGCTTCCTTTCTTTCTCATCTCGGCAAGATTTCAGCACACATACTTGAAGGTCATCAGCATTATGATCTCCGATGTTGAAGTGGTGAGCTACAGGTAGTCCGGCTGTCTTCAGGCGTATGGAACGCAGATGCTCCGTGATTCTATCGGCTAGGCGTCTCTTTGTCTCCCCGATGTACACCATGGAACAGCGGGTACATGTCAATCCGTAAATGACATTAGTGGTGGTACATGTGAATTCTCCTCTGATATGCCAAGTTCCTCTGGGGCCCACCACATCATGGGATGAGACATGGGCGCAGGTCTTGCAACGAGGACGCTTACACCGAGTGGTACCAGGATTAGTGATGCTGTGGGGTATCTGACTGGGAAGTCTTGAGCAGACAAGTTCGTTTTTGATGTTCTTCCCCCTCCGGTACGCCGTGATGAATGGGTTGGCCCCAAATACACTAAGAGTCGTCTCGTCAGCCCGGAGACATTTATAGATGATATACTTATGTTACTTATCAAAAGTCTTTTCAGTCTTTCGTTATGAAAATTTGCATATAACCCATTAGGATTTTTTTTGTGCTCTTTATAAGATGTAATTTTTCGTACTGCGACCTCAGAAATCTTTTTAAAATGTCATCGCTTCATTCACTCGGTCGCAAATAAATTTGAGAACCATCACACTCAACTGCAAAGTATGATGCTTTAACAATATTTTGTACTGTGTACAAAGTGAAACAATATCGAAATCATCCCTGATAATGTAAACATTAAAGGGTATATACCAATGTCTAAAACATATTTTCGCTTTGAGAATTCTCTTTAAAGGTGCCCTTTTTTCTTGGTGCCCCCTCCCCCTCTAACTTTGGGAGTCGCTTGGCCGCCCCTGGTCAAAATTATGCATTTCCCGGCCCTTGATCACATATGACTCATAGAAAACTCTTATCACTCGTTAGTAGTATAGATCGATACAAGTCGTACGCAAGTCATCGCAACTCATACCGAGCTCGCGTGACTCGTAATGCGCTCGGTTCACTCTTACTTTCATCGTTACGAAACTCGATAATGCGTCGTAAGATAATTCATGCAGATACCATACAAATGAGTAAATTTCAAGCAAGTTCTCGCGAGTTCACGCGAGTTCAAGCTCGCGCCAGCTAAGCACAACTCGAGGCACCAACTCGGTTAAATGGGAGCCCTGCTTCATTATGCAAAACACTAGAAATGTATAAATAACGTTGTGTACCACATTGCAATATTATTCAGTGTATATACGAGATATTGTACTACATTGACCAAGTAAGGTCATATGCTGAGAATCCGCCTGAATAGACTGAAGCCACAAGCTGAGGAGATCATCAAAGAAGAACAGGCAGGTTTCAGAGCAGGAAGGAGCACAATTGAGCAAATTAAAGATCTTATAATACTCTGTGAGAAGTACCTGCAACACCAGCAAAACCTTTACCACATCTTCGTGGACTTCAAGAAGGCGTTCGACAGAGTTTGGCATGCAGCTTTGTGGGCAACCATGAGGCTGTATAACATCAACGCCAACCTGATCAAAACCATAGAATGCCTCTACGACAAGGCAACCAGCGCAGTCTACCTTGACAACGACATAGGAAAATGGTTCCGAACCACAATCGGAGTACGTTAAGGATGTCTACTCTCCCCCACTCTCTTCAACATCTTTTTAGAGAGAATAATGGATGACGCACCGAAGACCATGCATGAAGGAACAGTCAGCATCGGAGGCAGGACAATTGCAAATTTGCGTATAGCTGACGACATTGACGGCCTAGCTGGACAAGAGCAAGAGCTAGTCAGCTTGGTAAATCACCTTGAAAAGGCCTCCACGTCATTATGGCATGCAGATCAGTGCAGAAAAGACCCGGTTGATGACAAATTACGCCAATGGCATCGGCACCGACATTACCGTAAAAGGCAAGAAACTGGAGACAGTCCGTAGCTTTAAATATCTGGGAGCTATAGTATCGAATGAGGGTTCCAAACTTGAAGTACTCTCCAGGATAGCACACACCGCAGCTGCATTGACCAAACTAAAAGTCATCCGGACAGACAAAAACATCGCCATCAGCTCCAAGATCAGACTGATGCGCTCCCTGGTCATGTCCATAATAATGCATGTGAAACGTGGACCATAACAGCAGACATTGGAAGAAGGATACAAGCACTGGAGATGAGATGTTTCTGCAAACTCCTAGGTATCTCGTATAGAGATCACATAACCAACGAGGTAGTAAAAAACAGAATTGAAAGCGCCATCGGGCCGTATGCAGACCTCCTGATTTCAGTAAAGAGACGTAAACTGAAGTGGTACGGGCACGTCACACGATCATCTGGACTGGCCAAGACAGCAGTACAGGGAGGAAGACGAAGAGGCAGACAGAATAAACGACGGGAAGACAACATCAAAGAATGGACTGGCCTTGACTGGAACATCATACGACGGAAAAGCTGAGAACCGCGAGGAATGGAAGAAGCTGGTTGCAAAATCTACATTGGTGCCCCAACGGTCAGCCAGACTACGGGACAGATGAGATGAGATGAGAGTACTACATTATCGTATGTGTCTAATAATTGGGAAGTATACGCTTCAAACGTAATTACTTAAATAATAATGAAACAATTATCATCGAGGCGATGCGGTGGAGGCAACCCCCAACCCCCAGCGACACCCGCATTAACCATCAAGCCAGGAAGTTCAGAAGACGACTCAGGGTGGGTCAACTTGGGATCGCCCGACCCCTAGTCAACTTACAGGTCGGTATATCCATAGCTGCATATTATATACAGTTCGGTGACAAGATAGCCAGGAGGGCACGTGCTTACTCGCTTCACGCACACGTTGGCTTCACCCCCCCCCCCCCCCACCCGTCCCCTTTTGTTTGTGGAAAATACTGGATCCGCTGCTGGCATGTATCTTGCACGTACAACAATGTAAAACCAAAGAGATACCAGCTGTTATCTCTTTGGTAAAATTACTACTAGTATAAAACACATAATTTCACTTTCCTTGTAGCTACCATTTATCTTCATTATCTTTGATAAATCTTTTAAATCGAGTATATACAAGTGTCTCGTTTCATCTCGTGATAAAGGCTTAATTAAACAAATGTCCCATTTTTCAAACTGGGAGAATTCAAATAATAAAGATAAAAATATGGATGACAGGATGTCTTTATCTCAGGAACGTATACCTTTAGAAATTGAAACTAATTCTAGAGGCATTATTGTTTCACAAACGATGTACTCAAATCATATAATCAATTATAATTAAGTCTATATTATGAAGTTCCCGCGTGTGGTCACGGTAATAAATTAGTACTGTTTGTCTTATAATATCGCCGTGCGTATTCACATGTATTACAATGATGATGAGACGAGCAACTTTGATCCGAGTAATCAAATTCTAGATTGACTCCTATTTCGACTGTGCATTCCAGAGTGAACAGATGATATCATTCGTAAGTAAAATGATTTCGATCTACATATTACCACTTACGATTGACTTGTATGCTCATGTTAGACATTTTGCGTAAAAAGAAATAATGATCGGGGACGTTCTCAAACATTGATATGCTTGCGGATATGAAGAAAGAAAAATAAAATTTTAAGGAACAAGAAATCTCAGAAAATGGTTCATACTTTTACGATGTTTGGAAATCGCGCACTTATTCTGAATGTGTAATAGAAAAATAGGAAATAGGATGATCAGAGAGAAAATTTCTACTCCTTTTTACACAAAAAAGGAGCATATTTTTTGGAAAGTGTTCTTCTAAGTATGGAAAATAGGGGGGCATTCATACTCTGCCAAAAATCGTGCGTTAAATCTTTGATTTTCAAAAAGAATCGGGAATTATTTCTCTGCGAGCGAAAACTTTACTGAGGGTAGTTATGTTGATGTTTTTCTGTACAAATTCGATTTATTGATGGATTTTTCTCACCAAATCATTAAAGCAAAACGCGCTTCATTTTGCGGAATTTACTGGTTATAAAAAACATTTTGACAGCGAATTACGATTTTGGTTGTGATCGAAAAATAGGTTGCAGTAGAATTTTTCATTTTTCATGACCTTCATTTTGTCTTTTAAAGTCTGCAAACTGATCAATCTAGTGCTAATTCACTGAGGTAGCTGATTGAGTAAATGAAGTGTTACAAATATCGTTACATTAAAAAGCATATCTGTGTTACTGTGGAGGTTAGATGGTGAACAAAGTCAGATTTAGGTAAATCATCTTGAGAAATTCTAACGTGGCTAATTATGATTGTTGGCCAGTGTTTCAAAATCTTTTGTTAATATAATATATCTGTTACAAAAACGTGCCACGAGAGTTAATGCCTAAACACATTATAAAGTGTCTCTATCATTCCAGAACTTTAAAGCAGAATTAAAAAACAATTCTTTTTAAATATGCAGTTCTCTTTTTCTTAACACAAGCAATGGTAATATTCTAATAACCGCCCCCCCCCCCCTGTTTACAATGTTTACAGTGTGATATTTGAATTATTTGGGGGATTATAGTTTTGCTTTTGTACTTCCTCATCCGAATACTGGTTTACCATGTTGTTCAAGATTCCCCCTTTTGTTACTTATTCAGGCTTTGTTTATTTGGCTCTCAATGTATGTATTTCATAATGTACATTATTTTGTAATTTCATGTTTTTTAACTGGAATGCGGAAAATAAAGTAATGAAATGAAATGATATAATTTGTATTCGTTATTTTCATTACAGCGCTCTTTAAAAACGTTTTCACCTAAGATGGCATCTGTGACTTTACTCGTGTTTTTGGCAATACTCCATTTATCTCCTTTGGGTTCAACTGTGCATTGGCGAAGGAACCTGGGCCTCAATGACATAATTACATCAAATAGCCCCGAGGAATATTCAGGCACATCGGTACCCCAGTGTCAAGAAGACATCCAGAAAAGATCTGCTGTCTGCGAGAGACTGAACCTAACGAAAGTCCCAGATTATCTTTCACCAGATATTCAAAAGTTAGCGCTGAGGTATAATCGAATTTGGTATCTCTATAATTCCTCTTTTTTGAAATATTTCGAACTAACAACGTTAGGGTTATCATCTAACCATATTCATGTCATTGAATCAGGGACATTTCTTTCACTAAAACATCTTCAACATCTGAATATTAATGGAAATAGTTTGACGTCTCTTCCTGACAATATCACATATTCACAGCAGTTTTTACGACTGAGAGATCTTCGGTTAGTTAGTAACAAACTCACACATGTCAATATCGCATGTTCTTCAGGAAGCCAATGGACAATGGAAAAAATTTCTCTTGCCGACAACAATTTCCGGGAACTCACATCTGAGACATTCAAGCTAAATTGTGATATTGATATTTTGGATCTGTCTCGTAACGCTGTTACTCGCATCGATCCACATACAATCGCATCCCTTCGTGTGAAGACATTGTGGTTTGGTACGAAATCTTTAATATCGGAAGTATGGATAGATTTGTTGATTGGGGTTTCCAGATCTCGAATCAAATGGCTGTATATAATGTCTGTGGACAAAGACAAATTGACTGTCGATTTCTTTAGACCTCTATATAACTCTCCTCTCACATCTTTGCAATTGGATTCTGTTCATTTAAATTTTCAGAACGCCACCCCTCTTTCGAATCTAAATCAACTTATAGAACTCACAATTGAGAACACTGATATACCTACTTTAGAACCAGAATATTTTTTAGGAATGAACAGACTTCAAATACTACACTTGGGGAGTAATCGTATTTATCAAATCAATCCATACGGCTCTCGTTGGAGTACCACACATGTGCGTGAGATATATTTGGGTAATAACGATATAAAGTCTTTGTCACGCAATGCCTTTCAAGGTTTAGATAATCTATCTGCATTAGACTTATCCTATACGAACTTTATAGAACTAACAATATCTCAATACACAGGAGGACTCTTCAACCTTCGCCATCTAAACGTATTAAATAATGAGATAAAATACTTCTCGGTAGATGCCCCTTATTTGATATCCCTAATCTCTTCAGCTTCGGCGGACTATTTTCAATCGGGAAAAACGTTCCAGGGTACCCCTTCACTACAACGATTGGATCTCTCTGATTCAAACATACGTTCACATCATTTATGGAATTTTTTAACATCCACATCACTCTTTGATGGTTTGGATAATCTAGCACATCTTTTATTGGAAGGTAATCGTATTTCCGAGCTGTTGCAAGGAATGTTTCGAGGGCTGTTTGCTTTAGAGTTGCTTGACCTCAGCAATTGTGAGGTCTCTAGCATACAACCGAATGCCTTCCGCGGGCTGAGTTCTCTCCGCACGCTTTTACTTGGAGGAAACAAAATTCAGATGCAACCTTTTAATCTGCTGACAGATTTAAAGGCGTTAGTTACATACAATTTAACGGACAATAACCTAGATTTCCTTGACAGTCGAACATTTGCTAACATCACTTCCTTGCAAACGTTAGTTCTAGCTGGTAATAAATTTACATATTTCAATGACAGTGTATTTGAACCCTTAATGTCTACACTGATATCGATTGATGTTTCCAAGAACCAAATAATATGTAACTGCGACATAGCCTGGCTGGTGAAGTGGCTAGACGGCAAAGTGAACGTCCTCAATGATGACAATACAGTCTGTTCTACAGCATCTGCAACACTTAGTCCGCTTAGAGGCAAGCCACTGTTAACCTTTATTCCTGACTTGTGTGGTCCAAACATAGTCCTTATTTGCTCCACCTCTTTTGCGGTCATCGTTTTTGTGGCCACCTTGTTTTTAATATACCATTTTCGCTGGTTTATAAGATACAAACTATACCTATTAAAGCTTGCTGTTATAGGATACATTGAAATTACAGATGCACGCGATCATGGAGAGTTCGAATTTGATCTCAACATCATGTTTATGGAGGATGACGAACATTGGGTCCAGGAACACCTCAGACCAGTCATTGAAGAAAGGCTTCCAAACTTCAACAGAAACGCAATCGGGGATGACGATCTCATCCCCGGTATGCACTACTTCGACGCGATCTAGTTGAGAAAAGCTTCAAGACTGTCCTGTTTCTCAGCCGAGCTGCGTTCCAGGACAACTGGTTCATGAACAAATTCCGTATAGCCTTTGAACAGGTGAACGATGCGCGAATGGAAAACATCGTAGTGGTCTTTCTTGAGGACATTCAGGATGCAGAGCTCCCGTTCCTGGTGAGGCTGTACTTGAGCGAGCGTAGGACCTACCTCTGGTGGATGGAAGATGAGAGAGGCCAGGAGTATTTCTGGAACGAACTGATTCTCACTCTTCAAAGAGATAATTTGAGATGGAACATCATGGTTCCACCGGAGTAGGGAAGTGCTATCGCAAGAATTCTTTCTTCGGAAGCGTCGTTTCTAGGAGGCAGATGGCGGGGGTGGGGGGGGGGGGGGGGGGGGGGGGGGAGCATGATTGATTTCAAACATAATGGTAACATTTTAATTTTTAATTCTAGGTGTTCTTTCAACACATAGTCAAATGTTTACTGAACAAATGCAATTCGTATGATAAGTTTTACTTCTTGTTAGGGTTCATGTATATTGGAAGCGTGTCTCAAAATTTAAGCCAGTAATATCTTTACATTAGACAATTTGGTAATGTTAACGTCTAGATAGAACAATGCAGCAATGGTGTAAATATTGTACAGGGATCAAGATAGTCATTTTTTTCGGGGGTTCCTTTGTTTCATTATAAACAATATAATATTGCTTTGTTAATATGGATGAGATGCATGTAAATGCATGTATCAGAACGTTCAATGTATAAGTGTACATTGGAAGAGCATATTAGAAAACTGAAAAGTTTCACCATCGAAATGAATAACATCCTCCTTGATGTTTCGTACAGTCTATGTGGTAAGGCTATGAGTACGAACCTGATACCTTTATCAGCGTATCCGGACACCTACCCCCTGGATGCTTGAATGCTAATGGACACCTCATTGAGGCACATGCGTACCCCCCAAAAAAAAACACATTATATATAATCGTTTTAATTAGGACCATAACATTTCTGTACTGTCTGCATTTAAATACTTTTTTGTTGTTGTTGAAATTGTAACATTGTAAATAAGCTTTATACTTGTGAAGCTAGAAAGATATATAATCTTAGGCCGTGGTTTCGATTCCCGACACGACATTAATTTCTTGAGGCAATGCATTAATCAACATTTGCAAATCCATACCCAGGAGAGAAATGGGGACCTGGTAGGATGACAAAAAACTTTATGTTAGTTATTGCCGTGCCCTCACGGTGACCATAAAATGTATACGGTCCAATTTTGGACTCTTGAAATGATCATTTCATTCGGGAAACTGTGTAACATTTATTTTTGTGGTTATCTCCAAATAATGTTTTACAGCCTGACCGTTCGTGTTATTATATTCTTGAATTAATTACTGTATAGATACATGCACTTGATGTTTTGTTCAAAGGTGCTTTGCTAAATTGCTCGGATGACGTACGCATTTTAACCAGGTGACTCTGGGTATTGGTGCTACTGCTAATGCATTTGTATACACATTTCCTTATTCCATTGTGTTTTAGATTCCCCCTATAAATTACTTTTTTTTCTACGGCTACGGTTTTTCATGTACGATGTGTATTTTATCTGCAACCTATGATATCAGGGGCGGATCCAGGAATTTCTTCCCGGGGGGGGGGGGGGGGGGGTAAGAGAACATATATATATTTTTGTTTAAGTCCCCCCCCCAAAATCGCAACGACTAAGCCAGCCGTTGAATAAGCGGGGGGGGGGGGGGGGAGGTAAGAGGACACTTTTTTTTTGGGGGGGGGGGGAGGGTCACGACATTTGTAAATTTGACATTTTGTTGCATTGGGGGGGGGGGGGGGGGGTAAGGTCATCTTTTAGGTCAGCCATTGGTATTTTTTTTTTAAATAAAAAAACAAAACAGGGACGTGCCCCCTGTGATCCCCCCCCCCCCTGGATCCGTCCCTAGATATACAGTACGACCCAGACAAAACGAAACCGAGAATTATCGATGTTTTGTAAGAACTTAAAAACAATTAGAAGGAAGGAAACCAAAAAGTCATTTGGCGGGCGGTATCTGAATTTCGAGGAAAAATTTAAATTTCTAAAAAGTTCAGTTTCTGCCCTTTTATATGACACCTCAATCAGGAAAAATGAGACAGGAATAACAAAGTTAGTTCAGTTTGTTTAAAGTGATGCTTGCATTTCCATTATTTGATTTAAAAAAGTTCGTTTTCACTGGCTGCCTGCCGTAGCAACAAGCAGAATAGAAAAAAGACTTAAATCGTTTCATTGACAATCAGCCATGCACGAAGTCTTTCGTCTATGTCTGATCAATTGAAAGGGGAGGATCTAAGCTTTACAAATATGTGTCATTTATTTATTATAATTGTGATTAAGCTATGATAAAACATCGTTAATTCTCGGTTTCTTTTTTTCTGGGTCGCACTGTACAAGCACTGCTTTTCAATAGGTTTCTCAAATTTTACTTAATCTATCAATGAATTGAGTATCATTGAGACGTGATCGTGCTACATGTATATATGTATAATTTCTATTTTATATGTCTGTCTATCTTTTGTGTAAAATGTGAAACAAACAAATTTGAAACTTGGAGTGGAGATGATGCACAGTGTGCGTAAATGAATCCAATGACGGGGTACTCGTATGTGTAAAGAGCTTAGAGAAAGTATTTCGTGACAAGCGCTATATAAGTCCTGATTATTATAATCATATGTATAAAATACGATTATTTGATGGACAAGAATCCAATTTCAAGAGAAGAGCACTTTCTTTCTCACAATCATAATTATATACATATTCTGAAATGTATTAAATGTGTCGAATATAATTTGCAGTTGTATTTATCTGTCAAGTGCAAGTGCTTTGATTTGTGTGATAAAGACGGAAACAGAAAACGAGGAAAAATAAAGAGAGTGGGAAGAAGAAGGTGTAAAGAGAGAAGGGTAAATTAGAGAGTGATAGAGAGAGAGAGAGAGGGAGAGAGAGAGAGAGAGAGAGAGAGAGAGAGAAATAGGTGGGGAATTGTCTCTGAAGACGATTTATAGAATTCAACTTGATATTTTAATTTCATTACTATAAAGTGTAATGCCTACATAAATCATGTTTAGACTAGACGACGTTCACACCTTGTTTCAGTTTCAGTTTATATTTTTTTAATTTCCGACAGTACAATCAATATAAACAATCATGACCAATGAACATTGATATATTTTTTTTTTGCAAATCATCAATCGAATTCCAAAACCTATACATTTCCTCATATACAATTTACAAAATGTGATGGATAGGGCTCTAGAAATTCTGTAAATGTGATTTTTTTCGGAAAATAATTGCGATCGTTCTTCTGCGACAATAAACCTGATATTAGCAATAAACAAAACAAATTAGATTATCGTGCCATATCAACCGTTCCTCCTATAGGGATTTATTACTATCGGAAAACTGCACCCGGACAGCATCTCCAAGACAATGACCCGGACATCCACCACCTGGGACAAATGATGCTAGGACACTTCGGACAAGTTTAGCCGAACAATCACCTATTTAGATAATGTCTCAATCTGTACATTGCAACTATTGGCAGTTTTATTGTGTAATTTCAAGGAGCTATCTGGGGATTTAGGCCATAAAACAAAATAAACATGTTTAGCGTCCCCGCCCGCTTCCTTTCGGGGGCCGCCTCCTTTTTTCTTTTTGTTTCAATTTTTTTAAAATTAAACAACAACAAATTCTGTAAAGAAAAAAAAACATGAAAAACACTGCTAAAATGGATCTATTTCTGAATAAAAAAATGCCGCCGGCCATCTTGAAAAATAGCCCAACTGTCAGGGAAAATTTACCGAGCGGCCATTTTGAGCGGTCATTTTGAAGTAAAGAAAAACAAAGGGCCTCCTCCTTCCTATTTTTCAAAAAAACAGGACGCTATACATGTTTTTTTTAATTTGGCCTTACTGTCCTGGAGGTAGATGTCCTGGTTATGGTCTACAACGCACGAGTAGTTGCCCGCAGAGGGGTTATTACATTTAAGAGGACATATATATATAATTTTTGGTCCCCAAAAAATCGCAACGACTCAGCCAGCCGCTGAATAAGCGAGGGGGGGGGGGGTGGTATTGCCCCCTGTGCTCCCCTGGATCCGTCCCTGTGTATGAGATTATGATGTAATTTCAGAAATATTAATAAAATATAAATAAGTTAGATGAAGGTGTTGTTTTTATCATGATGTGATAAGTAAAGTGGAGTATGGAGTATAATGTGACCGAGTGCTGTAGAGTCAGTGAGTGAGAGAGAGAGAGAGAGAGAGAGAGAGAGAGAGAGAGAGAGAGAGAGAGAGAGAGATAGAGAGGGGGGGGGGGGGAGAGAGAGAGGGGGGGGGCACGTGCCCCCCCCATATATTTCCAAGATCGGTTGAACTTTTTTAGACCCCTCCCCAAGACGTGATCAATTACATGTATGTGCCCCCCCCAAAAAAAACAAAACAACAACAACAACAACATGAAACTCTAGCTACGGGCCTGGGGGGGGGGGGGGGGGTGACATGTTTTCTATAGGTAAGATTTTTCGTTTTGTTTAATTAGAAGGAAGTAAAGAGGAAAGACGCCCTCTAGCGACTCAAAAGAGCGAACTGTAGTAGAACTATAGAAGTAAAGTAGAGAAGGAAAAACACAATTTTGTCATGGAATTGCAGGACTCATTCTACATTAAAGCAGAATATATAGAAACTGTAAGTCATAAGTATCATTGTTTCATCTCTTTACATTCAAAGCCTGTAATATATGTGTGAAAATGTAGTAATGACACTGGGCGTCCGGCGTATGCTCTGTAAATATTTTGCGCTGTCCCACGCGTTGGAGTTTATGTTGGTTTGGTTACCATCAGTCTGTCGTCTGCGCGCTTTGAGTCGCTACCTACTTCTACTTCTACGACGGTACTCAGCAGGATCCATAAGTCAGGATGTAGTACTGAGGAATAAACTATCTAGTTCTTGGTCCAGATGCTGGGTGGAAGCGCTCCCTTGAAGCCCTCCAGCTCCAGTGAAGTAGCGTCAAGGGTGATCTTTGAAAGTGCATTCCACGCAGTTACTGTCTGAGGGAAAAATGAGTTCTGGTAGTAGGGTGTCTGAACGATTTTTCAATTTCCAATTTGGGATCGTTTTTCACCATTTTTGTTGGATATTTGAGTAAAAAATGTAATCAGAATAATACATTTCAAATTTCAAGACTCACCGATGTTTCTATTAAAAGATACAGCCCCTCAAAAACTCTGCAATATTCATAGCATTTTGGTCAGAATGGACAAAAAAGTGGTTCACGCCGAGTTATCATTTTTTGCTCAACAGCTGCATTTTAATGCATTAGGCTATATGCAAAAAGTGGGGGAAGGGTATTTTCAAACTTAAATCCTACGTGATCCCTTGGGGCTAGCGGGAAAAAAAGAACATCAACGTATTCCTTACGACTTGAACTAATTATCCCTCGGGGGGTCGATTCTCAAAAGTTGGAAATCTCCCGAGTTGCCATGGAAACGCATTTAAATCGCCGTTTTGACCAAGATATTTTTAGAAATTTGAAATGACCCCCCTTTGGAAATATGGGAATTAATCTGCCCTTTCATATACACCTCATTTATTGAGTATCACCTTCAGGATCACAACAGATTAAGGTTTGAATCTAAATTTATTTTTAAAAACTTGACTTATTTTGCAATGCAAATAGACTATATAGGGATGTGTGCAATGTCAATGGGAAGGGTTTTAGCACACAAAACGTGCGCGATCAGACACCCTACTGGTAGAGCTGGGTGCGGGATGGGATAGCCAGCAACTTCTTTGAGTGATACTGTCGTGTGTTGCTGGCAATCATGGGTGCTGTGTAATGGTGTGCATTGATGGCTACTGTGCTAGTACCCAACGTCGAAAACATGAAATCATCAATCATTCGAAAAAATGACTATTCTTCATACAAAAAATGTCAAGTAATAATAGTTAGCTATGATTGTATTCCTTCTTAAATCCATAAGGTATAACTCACAAGAATTTTTGTGCGAAATGACGTCAACAAACATGACAAAGTCAAACTTGGAGTCGGACAACGACAGTGAATTATTGATGGCAACAACTATAAATGTGTCTGTAAACAGTGTAATTAAATGAATGATACATTGTTTTTAATGAACTATAAAATTATTTATTATTATTGTTATTGAAGTGTTGAATTATTCATTATAATGTTATTTCTAATACTCAAATTTTACATACATAAAGCCATCTCTTGAGACTCCCCCCGCCCCCCCCCCCAAAAAAAAAAAGGGGGGGGGTCCGGGGGTGAGAGATTCCAGATTCTACTTTCTGTTGGTTTTTTTTTCTTTTTTCTAGGCATCTGGCAACAAAGTGAGCAAGCAGTCTGTGTTATGTGGAAGTCAGAACATTGTATTGAATGGAAAGGTAAGAAATCAAAACCAAATCATTATTTTTAATATTATCCCAATAGTTGTGAACTGGGCAGAGCTTGCCTTTGCCAAACCTTCATTTTCTGACTTATAAATGTGGATATAACGATTGCAGAGCTGGTTGAAATTCAGTATTGCACATGCCACTGGCTTAGGTGATGTCCAGCATGTGGGATTATTAGTTGTAAAAGGCACTTTGGAATAGCAGATGGAATACTTGATGGCAGGCCTGCTTGATAGATAATTTGTGTCCTCCATCCAGCACTGATATTCACAAATTCAAAGATATTGATTTATAAAAGAAAATTGAAAATTCTATATTATAGAATGTTGTATTGAAAATGATGTTGAAAAAAAAGAAAAGTCAACAGTATTTCAGATATTTGTTTACATTCTGCAACCTTACATTGTGCAAATTATATTATGTTAGTATAGTTAGTTTTTTTTTTAAAGCTCTTTTTTTATTGAAAGTGTTATCTTATTTAACACCTAATACATTTGTGAGACAAAGAAAAAATGAAATTTTGATTTTCAATCATAAATATCTTGATAATCAGACAGGTGATCGATCGGCTTGTAAAACTGATGGGATTCCTGACTGACCTAAAGGTTTATAATTATGATTGCAGGAATTGCAGCATGGGCTAAATACAGGATTTTGTTTCAGAATCTGAGGCAATGTTATCGAGTCACTTTAATGTAAGCAAATCTAATACCCATGTGAAACCATGCTATTAAAGTAACCAATTCATATTTTTTTGCAGTCCATCATCCATTCAGAGTGTATTATCCGCGGTGACCTAGCTAATGTTCGCATCGGCAGACACTGTGTGATCAGCTCCAGGACGGTCGTCAGACCACCGTTCAAGAAATTCAGCAAAGGGTAAGATGAAATAACCAACAGATCTTAAAGGTATTACAAAGTTTTGGTATGGGGTCATGAATTCGGTTCAAATTAAAATATTGGTAGCATATGCGTGTCTACAATATTGATTGATCGTTGTCGCGGTTGAAATCGAGTCTGAAATTATGAAATTATAAATAATAAACTCTTTATGTTGTATAGCTCCCTCTCAAGGTCAATATATTAATTTAGCTTTGAAACAATGTTTTTTGACTCAAATCGACCGATTAGCTAGTCCCGTTTGGAAATTATATATCACAACTACATATTCTGAGATTTTCATGGTCGCAGCTGCCATTGTACGGCCATAGGCGCTATTTGAAATTTATCAAAATTTACCGGGAGCACCGGTAAATTTTTATATTCAATTTTTCTCGAAAACAGAAGTGTTTTCAGGGGCTATTTTTTTTAGTGCTCATAAAACATCCACAGGGGCATCCAAATATATCAAAATTGTAAAGATTCACTATCCACCCAATTTTCAAAATTTCCCAAAACTTTGTATTACCTTTAATGAAGTCAAAGAGTTGTATTTAAGCCCATCTGTACTGGTTTGGCCAGGGGGATTAGACCTCCCTGCAAGGTCACTGACAGGTGGTTATCTCATCAAATCAGCTCTCAATTAACATAAGAAAAAGGGGATCATGGGGGACCAACGGCACGGCTTAGGCATTGTTTGCTATATAGAGGGCGCAAGTAGCTATAAGTAGTGCAGTGGGGCTTTAAATGGATCAATTCAATGGTATTTCCATGCTTTTTTACAACCTGCACCTTCAAATCGTTGCTAATTTTGATATGCAAAAGAAAATTTACATAATGTTTTATTACCAAAATTCTACTGAAGAATCTTAAAGTAAGTTCAATGTGAGGTCCATTGTGCGACAACACTATTTAAAGAAAAAGATTATTGAATTTTGAGCATGTAATATTGATGGTTATTCATTTCAGTATTACCTACTGGACTTGACCATGTGGTGGACATAATTTCACAGAAGATGAACTCTCATGCTTTTTCCCAAAATGAACATTTTTTTCATTTAAATCTAGTAATGTTTGATCATGGGAATAACAATTGAACCCAAACCTAAGATTTGGTCACTAAATATGTTAATCCAATGCCTCGTTTTGTTTAATTACAATTTTGTTCTTTACTTTCAGGGTGGCGTTCTTCCCACTACACATAGGAGATCATGTGTTCATCGATGAAGATTGTATAGTCAATGCTGCTCAAGTTGGCTCATATGTACACATAGGAAAGAACTGTGTCATTGTAAGTACTTGCAGGTGTTTTTAATCTTTTTTCTTCCCTTTTGGACACTTTGAAGGTTTTCTCGACATAGATTGAGCAAACAGTGTAGGTATTCAAAGTGATAGAAATGTTGAATGATTACTGGACGTGCATGTTAAATGTACCACTGTCTCTATGCTAGCATTTATATACATGTATCTTAATATAAGTACATACATGTGTATGAATAATATATATATAAACAGTTAACAACTTAATTATTCACACCCTTTTAAATGTGTAATGGTTGAATGAGGGCCATTGTTGAGTACTCTTAGACATAAGCTTTAAAGCCCCACTGTTCTACTTGTAGCTACATGTACTTGCTCCCTCTATATAGAAAACAGTGCCTAATCGGTGACCATTGGGCCCCATGATCCTCTTTTTCTTGTGTTAATTGAGAGCTGGGTTGATGAATAACCATCTGTCCAGTGACCTTGCATGCTGGTCTAATCCCTCCTATAAACTAGTACAGATAAGCTTTAATATCTCACATTCTCAAGAAACATAAACCGGGAAAAATCAATCTTTTGCATACATAGAAGTTTACAAAACTTGGTATTGGTATAAACAATTCATACTAGTAATGGATCTTTCACACATGGCATGAGAAATTGCATTTTTTGTTAAAACATGTAAATGAATGGCTAATGGGGATAAAAAAAAAAGTTATCTGTGTGCAATAATGGTCCATTGCGTGCTTACGTATATGTGTGTTATACAATACAATGATATAAAGGGCATTATGCTTATGTAATTAAAAGCTTATTCAAAATCGATTCTGCACGTCATGAACGAGCATGATCAAGTTTTTCAACTTGTACATCCACTGCAGGTTTCCAGGTTGGATAAACCTAAATAAATACTCCATTCAAGATTATCTTGGAAATGAGATTACAAGTCCCCCCCCCCCCCCCTCCTGCACACCAGCCACCACCCCAGTTTCCATATTTACTGGACTGGAATGCCTAAAGACATGTCTTTGTTCAATCCAATACCATTTGTCAGTATTCTATCAAGGCCTTTTTATCTTGAATGATTGTCAGTCACTCATTGATTTTAAGTTTTCTTCTGGCAAGTTTTTGAAAAAGGCTTTATGAAACGGTCCCCAGACGAAGCCATATATGCTAGTTGCTCATGTTGTTGATGGTTGTGTTTTACTTTGATTGCAGGGAAGGCGATGTGTCTTGAAGGACTGCTGTGCAATAGCTGATAATACCTACCTTGCCCCAGAGACCGTTGTCCCACCCTTCACAGTGGTGTCTGGAAACCCAGGTTTGTAAATGACTTCTGCTGTTTATTATTATTCTGGGCCCTGTTTCATTAACCTTGTTATCAATGACAAATTGTAAGAACTGTTGTAAGCTACTGAAATTGTTGTATTTGATTGGCTGAGATCAAATTTGTTATACAAAAGGGGAAACTTATTATCGATACATAACATAATGAGTTTTTCTAAGGTCCCTCAAACAATATATATGATATATATTTTCTTTTTTAAGAACAGGTATATGGTTCTTTTTTATACTGAAACATGTACATTGTACCTTCATTTGAAGTTTATCTTTATGTAACTTATAGTACAGCCTATTTCACAGTAGAAAAGGGCATTTCAAGTTCAAATTTAACACTTGAAAGTTCTTTTATTATGACAATTGTTTTTAAAAGTTGTGACACAAAAGGATTATATTCTAGAGCTGTCGTGGTGTAGTGTAGTATAAATGGATATATTATACAGTGGTACGTGTATTTAAAGACCGCTCAAGGGAAACATGAGAAGTGGTCTTTATGGACAGGTGGTCTTTCTCTCCAGGTGGTCTCTAAAGCAGGTTTGACTGTATTATGATGTTGTTGAATGACTGAAAAGTAAAGCTTTGCACGAGGTTCACCTGTTCCCTTCTCCTCCACCTTACCTTGTAGGTGCGGTATCAGGAGAGTTACCGGAGTGCACACAGGAGCTCATGGTGGACGTCACCAGGGGTTACTATCAACATTTCTTGCCAATACAGGAGGCTAAATGAGCCCCCTTTCACATTTTAGAAATCGAGGGGTCAGTGACACAAAGACATAACTCCATTTTGGCCATTTTGAGAAAAAGTGGTTTATGTGTCACTGAGCACTTGGGAATTAATAAGGAGTTAAGTCTATGTTTCACTAGCCATTGACTTCAATGGGGTGTTGGGTTGGAGTTAGTCTTTGGTTTCCTGGAAGCCCACATTTTTCTGAACATTTTGATATCACATACTCATTTTGGCAAAATATGGAGTTACGTCTTTGTGTCACTGAACCCTTGAAATAGTGTAAATACAGTAGATAGAGAATAAAGTAATATGTGTACAGCTCAGAACATTATATATGTGCATGTTATGTTATTTATCTAAATTGTATCAGACTATTGGTCACTCTAGCTAGAATGACTTAAAGCCTACCACTGAAGGACTAAATCTGGGCCATTCGGGGTAATGAAATGCTTTGTTTAGTCTTTTGTCCTTCGTTGATATGAATGGAGCATAAAGGAGAGATTTTGTGAATACATTGCAAATGGCTGTGAGAATGGAATATTCAAGACTCGATAAAATTCTGACGATGACAGTAAACTACAAGGAACAATTTCTGGGAAAGATTTGATAAGTTATCATTTTCACAAGAATGTAATGCTGCTTTTGCAACCCCCTTTCTTTTCTTGAAAACTTTTGGACCTGTATGTAATTAAAGAAAAATGACTGGATCAGCTACCGATTTCTTTTGCGATGTACATGCTTCATTTTGTTGACAATAAAGCAAAATAAAATGCAATTTTCTTATTAAAAATAGATTTATACATGTCCTTTAAAGAGTACAACAACAGAGGTCAGTCATTTGTGCTGTTCATAATATGAAAAATCAAGTTGCTGTGTGTTCTCAGCACATAAAAGTGAACAATGATTTATCCGGATTAACATTCCATATAGAATATATATGTGACACAAGTCTGTTTAGTGCCTCGGGCATTAATTATGATTAACTGTCACACATAATGTGTACATGCCAAAAGCATGAGTCCTGTATGGCGTTTCAAATTCATTGCAATCCATAGTGGAGTTTATGTTTCAAGCATCATTGCTCATAATCATGATTACTTACAGCTCTGTTTTTAGTAGTAATTGGTACTAACCTAATCAGTGAACGGTTTTATACAATCAATTGTAAAGAACCGTTCAATGAAGGACCAGCAATCGGTAATTCAGAATTTATTCTGTTTCATTAAAAATAAAATATTTACAAGGCCTGGTTACTTTGACACTGAATGTAAACAGTGGATTGCAAAAAAAAAGTATTGGGAATCATTTCTGTTTTTAATTAAATTAAGATTAATCAATTGATTGACTGATTGATTGAAAATTATTGATCAATAAGAATCACTAGCTTCTGTAAGGTTGTGCCGGCCCACGCAAAAAACAGTTCCCCTATTTCTTTATTTTCAATGTATTCAATAACCTGAATCAGCTAGTATAACATTGAAGAGACTCGTTTTCTAACATCATCGTGTTGAGATCATTTTGTCATGGCTTGTAAATTGCTGTAAATAAAACATGTACCTACATGTACTATGGAATGCACACAATTTCTTGAGTTTATATTTTTGTATGTAGAGAGCAATAAATGTGATTGTATATCTGTGATTTCATTGAGGGCAACAATACGTGAAAGGAGAGGGGGAATTAGGGAGGAGAGTGTAGGTGATCACGTGATGAGATGGAAGGAGGTTGGCATGATGGAGGAGGAGGAAAAGATTATTATTCATTCATTAAGAGTGGAGTTTGAGAGAGAGAGAGAGGGAGGGAAGATGGAGAGAGGCTGGGAGGGGGGGGGGGTGTTAATTTTATGTTTTTGATTATGAGATGTATTTTGTAAAATCGGTAACTTGGTACTCCATATCTCCAGAAAGTGAAGCAAGCGAGCAAAAAATGGGTCTTGTCTTTTCTTCCTTTCTTTTTACACAGTGCAGACATGCATTATTATGTTTGTAAAATGATTTATTGATTGTAATGTTTGAGGGTACTTCAGATTATTTCAATTCTTAACATAATTACTGCCTTCTAGTCTTCTCCGTTGGTTTTAAACAAAACCTATTAGGAGATTTGTGAGCCACGGTTGCGATTTTCCACATATGAAGTTTGGCTTTATAAACCATACTTAACATCATCGGTTAGCGAGACCGATCAGAGAATGTTTGAGAAAATATCCTTACTTGATGAGCTTCTCTCTTAGTCTGAAATTTGTGGGGAGGGGGGGGGGAGCAAACTGCCCCTTGCCCCTTCAATTAGAGGAATGATACAAAGACACGGGTTGGCCCAGCATTAATGTCTACAATGAGCAATCATAGCTCTTAGTTGCTGAGTCGACATATTTAAACAAAATGGAGGAAACGTGTAGATCGCAGAGGGGGGAGGGAAGGGGAGGATAATAAATGAGACTTAACAGGTCTAGATGATTTGAGATATCTGCATATTTTTTGGGAGGCACATAAGTAAAAATAATAATAATAATAATCATTATAATAGAAAGAGAAGAATTAAAAGTAAATGTGTAGTTTCATCTACATTAAAATTACCATGTCCACATTTAAATCTCATGAAAAATATATTACTATACTGCCCCTCGATAAACATGTTCAATTCAATTCAATTCAATTTCGGTTTTATTACAAATATACCAAATAAAAAGTCCAAAGACTAACAATAATTGGCTCACAATGTATCATATAATTATACATTAAAAACAGTAGATTTAAAAATTCAGTAATAAGTTAAAGTACATTGCTCACATTGTATCATATACAATGCATTAAAAACAGTAGATTTAAAAATTCAGTAATAACTTAAAGTATGAAAAAAAGGGGACAAGTGATTGTACATTAAAAATGGTGATAATCAATTTGTCGGTGAATTGAGAAGAAAGAAGAAATAAAGAGTGAAAAGCGGAAGAGAGGGAGAGGGAAAGGATAAAGAGAAAAAATAAAAGAGAGTTCAATTTATGATAAAAAAATGTAAGCAAATGAACGAGAATTGAGATTCAGCTTAATGAAGCATTGTAAAAGTAAAATGCACATAATACGGAAATGTCAAATGATACATTAATACGAATGCCATTATGGAATTGTTATTATACTGTTTAAAATTGGTGAATGTCAATGACCTATATTTATTGGTGAAAATTATGACTGAGTAATTATCACATTGTCAGAAACTTGAGAAAAGGAAATACGAAACAGAAATAGAGAAAAAGTGGGAGAGGGGAGGAGGGAAAGAAGGAGAGAAAAAGCTAGAGAAAGGGAGAAATGTTCTATATTTTGACAGCTCATATTATGTTGCTGGCCAATATGGGCATATCATTCTTTACAATTTGCGGGACAATCATTTGCCTTTGATCGCCTGGCAAAATATGGCCTCCCATAATATTAAATTAACATAATCATCGCGAATTAAATCCGATAATTTCCGAGAAAGTCCGAGAAAATCCAGGAAATATTAAATTAAATTCTAAGAAATACTTTTCCAGAAGGAGGAGGTGGATAGATACAACCCGGAACCTGGACAGTCTCTTTGGGCTTGTTCCAGAATTTATTAAATCCGGCTTTCTGGACAAAGTCTAGGACCTGGTCCTGGTACTTTTGGCGGAACACCTGAGGGTCCCTGGCAAGGATGAAGAGCTGTAACATCAGTGGCTCGGTGACCACGGCATACTGGTATTCATTGTCTTCGACGGGCCCGAGCTCGATCACCCAGTCTGAAAAGATCAGAAAAGGGAGTATAAAATTCTTGGTTCGCGGGATATGATTATTGACTGCTGCAAGGGGCACGGTTAAAACTATTGTCCAAGGTGATCTTTACTGTGCCCGATACGAAGTCGGGTGGTATAGTGCAGTCTCGAGATCACCAGGAAGCTATAGTTTTAATCGCGACCCTAAAACTATGCAGTCAATATGTGTTTTGTATACCGCATCTCCGTGATAATTATATTAAAAAAAAATAACAAATGGTTAAAACTATTGCCCGATGTGATCTCGAAACTTTACTATGCCCCGAGAAGAAGCCGAGTGGCATAATGCAGTCTCGAGATCACCGAGGAGCTATAGTTTTAACCGCGACCCTAACTAGACTATTCAGTCATATTATGTTTTAGATACCGCATCTCCGTGTCAATTATATATCTTTTATAAAAGGACAAAATGTGTAGGCCTATTTATTTGTAGAGGAGTGGAAAATAAGATTAAATGTTGCCGATTGGAGGAGAGAAAAATGATTAATTTAGAAAATAAGACAACTCTGAACTGCTACAGGTTAAGCAAGTGACGGATTCAGAAGGAGACACAAGAAGGTGAGGGAGAGGGACTGGAGAGGGGAGGGGGCTCTCAACACGTATACGTATAGATTTAAGTTTACTCGACTAGGAACCTCACAACATTCAACATGATTAACTGAAGAAATACAGGTAAAGAGGAGAATTTGGATATTAAAAAAAGAAAAACATTATAAGTGTGTGGTAATAGGAGTGATCTGGAGGTAGGAGCGATAAAGGAAGATATCACAGACGGATCTAGAGCGGAGGAATTAGTATAGAGGAAACAGCAAAATCTAACCGACAAACATGACGTCCAGTTTTGGTATAAAAGATTAGAAGGTATTCATAAAATAAACAAAAATCATAAATATAGTGCAAAATTAACCAATGAACTTACAGTCACCGAGAGGGGTACCAGTTAACTGAAGCTTGAGTTGCCCCGGTTGGGCTGGGTCAGCGACATAGGCGTAGCCGGAGATCTCACTGGCTGGGCCCGTGGGGGAACCCTTACGTCCGGAGTTGAAGACAGTCACGTTGGTTTCGCTGATTTTCCCATCTATAGAATTAAGATATAAATTGAGACATTGGATTTAGAATTGTGAGTTGATTATTTGATTACTTGTATGAAGTTCCGAAATTCTATACGATGGGGAGGGAGAGAATTGAGATCGAGAGGATAACAAATGAAGAGAGTGAGAGAGAGGGTGTGGAAGAGAGAGAGAGAGGGAGTGGGGGAGAGAGAGAATGAGAGATAGAGAGAGAGAGAGAGAGAGACAGGGAGTCGTAGGAAGAGAGAGAGAGAGAGAGAGAGAGAGAGAGAGAGAGAGATAGGTTTGGGATAAAGTTCCCACCAGAAAGATGTTCGTAAGTGTCGTAACCTCGATCTATTACCATTTTTAAAATTTTGTTATGTTGACTTGAGTGCAATAGCCTATCTACCCAGCCATGAGAAAACCAATAATAGTGTAACTTAGTTTTAGGGGCTTGCGCCATACAAGCATTGCTCTTTTAGCATTCCCCTCCATTATATTGAGGTCAACAATGTCCTGCTATCATGTTCAGTTCTTCAATATTTCTATTTTGTCTTTTACACAACCTTTTTTTACATTGTTTTTATGTTTTTTGGGCAAAAAGAATTTCCGTTTCGGTTTAATAAAATTTGGAGTGGACTATTAGGCTATTATTATTATTATTATTATTATTAGTTCATTAATAAATATGTACTTGCTTATCAAGTAAACATTGGATGGAGTAAATAAATCAATCATAGAATATATAGATTTTGTAACGATATAATCTTTAGTAAACAGTTTTGATAGTAATACGTCATCATATTATCTGCTATTTGCCCCAGACTTACATCACATCGAGACACTCAAGGATTTATTTACTTTTCATTTCATAACGCTGGCTCGTGACGATACAATACAATTATACAATCGCATCGAATTATGCTGCTGAATTATGAAAGCAAAAGAACGGGTTTCCATTGTGGAATGCTATTTGTTTTCTCATTTCATAACGTTGATTTTTACCAGGTATACAAAGGTCAAAATGAACTGAATAAATGTAGTGTATTATAGTTATAGTGGGATTCGATAAGCATTCATTGTTGATCTCTAATAGATATTGGTGGGGGGGGGGGGGGGCTGGTTGGGTTATATTCAAAGTATATACACTGTATAAAGTGCAGGCGCGTAGCCAGAGTCTGATGTTTGGGGGGGGGGGGGGCACATACATGTAATCGATCGAGGTAAAAAAAAAGGGGTCTAAAAAATTTCAACCGATCTTGGAAATTTTAGGGGGGCACGTGCCCCCCCGTGCCCCCCCCCCCCCGTGGCTACGCGCCCGATAAAGTGGAATATTTTGTCTCATCTCTGTTAATGAAATGATTGTGACAATATAGTTTACTCTTGATAGATCAATAAAATTCATATCTTCTCGGGTCAATATCTATGAATATCTACATTACTCAACAAAGTTCTGAGAAGATATAAACTCTTTTTTATCAAGGAAAAGAGGTAAACAAAATAAAATATTCCAACTTTTGAGGCAAAAGTACATTTACCTATAGGATAGGCACTGATTAGGTACTGCTCTTCCTGCGGACCCTGCAATTATTATTACCCCATCATTGCTAGGTATGTCCATTTACAGCCCGGGCCGAGAGGGACAATCGTGGACAAAACACCTTGCCCAAGGAGGTAAGCACCGAGCAAGGAATGAAACTAGGACTTTGAGTAGTATATTGTCTAAAGCCGAACTCTTTAAATTTCGAATT